>JAKCPI010011001.1:0-11222 GCA_023213315.1 Euborellia annulipes | reverse complement strand
TTTTTTAATTCTTTATTTTCCGGCTGTGACTCGGAGTCATTCAGCCCTCATAATATTTGTTTTACAATATATTATATAACTTGTTGTACCTTTATAGATACAATACAATATAATAAATATATAAACGTCACTTTTACAAAAAAATACTTATTTAACATCACTTCAACAAAATTAAAAATAGAAAAATAATAGATAAAAAAAAAAAAAAAAAAAAAAATTATATAAACACTTTTAAAAACAAACATGGTATAAGAAAATTATATAAAGAACACTTTTAAAAACAAACATGGTATAAGAAAATTATATAAAGAACACTTTTAAAAACAAACATGGTATAAGAAAATAAAGATTATATAAAGAACACTTTTAAAAATAACATGATATCAATTTCTTTTGTCTTCTCATATTGTCTGCTGTGTGGATATGATGAAATGGTATAGGTCCTGTAAGTCTTCTAGTTGAGGAGCTTTCAGAAACTGTTGGAATGTTGTGGGGTCACGGAAGTTTGGGTTAATTTTTATTGAGTATAATTGGCGTTGATGCTCGTATAATGGGCATTCACTTATTATGTGGAATGGCGTAGCTGGTATAGTAGCGCAGTGGCATAAGGGCGACGGGATTATATTAAATCTTGCTAAGTGCGCTGGGGTCCGTGTATGGTTTATTCTAATCCGGTTTATTGTGGTAATTAGTGCTCTGGGTAGATCTCTGAATGGCGTGAACCAAGGTATTCCGATCTTTGGCTTGATTTTTGCTAAAGCGGAGCCGGTTATTGTTGAGGTCTGCTTCCAAGATTGGTTCCAGCTATTTTTTAAGTGCGCCTTTATTATTGATAATATGTCATTCCATGGAGTTGGTATTTGCAAGTCTGTGCCATGCTGTGCTGCCCGTTTTGCCAAGAAGTCTGCTATTCTGTTGCCTTGAGATGTACTATGGCCCTTGGTCCATCTTATGGTGAGGTCTATGTGCCTTTCATTGCCTTTAACTAACAAGCTATTTATGTAACCTGCTTGGTTGTTTGTTGGTTTGGTAATTCTGAAGTTTTGTATTGCCTTGATAGCCCCTTGAGAGTCGGACACTATTAAACATGTTTTATATGCGTGTGCTAAGCAGTAGAGGATGGCCTCCCTAATCGCAATGAGCTCCGCAGTAAAGCTAGAGAATGAGGTTGGCAGCTTGAAGAGACCGAAATTAGCGTGCGTGGAGTCATAAAATGCGCATCCTACATTGTTTATTGCCTTGGAGCCGTCCGTGTAGATTATCGTGCCGGTATAATTTTCAGATGGCTGTTCGATTGATACATCCAACTGGCTGTTTAATAGTTCGGGGGTTATTTGAAACATAACTGGGAGTGAAGTCTTTTCTATTTTTATTTCTAATTTATTAATGTAATTGTATGTTGAGAGCAGTGGCGGCACGGTTTTCTGCGTTCCAGTTTGAGTGTATTTGTTATTGAGTGTGGAGAGAGCCTCAATTACTGGGTGATAGAATCTGGACAGGCGTTTTAGTATGAATTTTGCTGCTAAAAGTTGTGTTCTGGTCTCTAGAGGCATCTCGTTAGCTTCTACGAGCATAGCGTTACATGGTGACGATCGCATATACCCCATTGCTATTCTTATGGCTTGGAATTGTACTCTGTTTATCGATAATTGAGTGGTTTTGGAAGCTGACCTGAATAAGAAGCAACCATAATCGAGACATGCTCGAATGGTGGCTTTGTAGAAGTTTAGAAGAATCACCGGATCTGCACCCCAGGTAAAATTCGCTATTGTTTTCATTAAGTTTATGTATTTCTGACATTTAATTTTAACTGTATTTGTGTGTTCTTTCCAGGTGAGTTTTGAGTCTATTGTGAGGCCCAGGTACTTGATTTTGTTAACTAATGGAAATTCTATTTCACCGAGAAGAATGCTTTGCCAAAATGGAATTCGGCGAGTTGTGAAGATACAGGCGGAACATTTTGAAGGAGACAAGGTAAAGCTGTTCATTTTAAGATATTCTACGAGAGCGACAATTGACATATCTAGGTCTGAGATAGACTCTTCTAAATTGCAGGAGGAGGAATACACTATTAAGTCATCCGCATATTGCAGGACTTTTGAATTGTGAGATATGCTAGCTGCCAGGTCATAAGTGTAACAAACAAAGAGCAGGGGGCTCAGGGTTGATCCCTGAGGGATACCTCTGTAGAGAAATCTCGAGAGTGAAGATTTCAGTGGATTTGTTCTTATAAATATCTGCCTGCCAAAGAAGAGATTGAAAATGGTTTTACTCGCGCGACTACCTATACCTAATTCAATTAGCTTATGATGAAGGATGTGGAGATCGACATTATCATACGCCCCATCTATATCTATCACTGCTGCTGTGGTATATTTTTTGGTGAGTATTGCTTCTTGTATATTGCTTGTGAAGAGTGATAAATTGTCCATTGTAGACGAGCAGGCTCTAAACCCGAAAGATAATTGGGGAAGTTGGTATGAAGTTTCAAGGAAGTGTTCTAATCGTAATTTTATTAATTTCTCAAATGTTTTTAGGAGGCACGAAGAAAGTGCTATGGGTCGGTATGAATTTGCCTTTTGTTCCTCCTTGCCCGGTTTTAGAATAGGAATTATCAGTTGAGTTTTCCATGTATTAGGAGTGAACTCTGAGCCTCTCATACTGTTGAATATCCCTAACAGGAATATTAGTCCGCTGTATGGAAGATATTTTAACATGGGATAAGAGATATTGTCAATGCCTGGGGTAGTATTTTTTGTAGTCTGGTAGATTACTTTTTCAAGTTCTTGTATTGAGAAGGCCGGGTGTAGTATATCATTTGACTGATTCTCTATTGCAGTATATATATAAAAAAAAAAAAAAAAAAAAAAAAAAGTAAGAAAACTTATAACGATTCTGCTTCCGAGTTGTATGAGTTATTTTCTATCTTATCTGTATTTGCGAAGAGGGTTAGTAAGGATTCATTTACAGCTCTTAATACTATTGGTTGTATTATTGGAGTAAGATTCTCATTGGTTGAAGATGGATACTCTACTGAAATTATTCTATTTAGGTTTAACATTACTAATTCGACTAAATTTTGTGTCAGGTTTTTTTTTATATGTCTGGCTATTGGTAATTGGTGCGAGGGGTATATTGAGGTTATTGGAGCTACGCCCTTGAAGATAAACTTCCCTATTCCTGACTACTTCTCCGGTATTTTGTCGCTCCCTTCTAGCTGTTCTGTCTCTATCCGAGTACCTATTTGTAACGGGTCTTTGGAAGATTATAGATTGCTCGCTTTGTGGGGGGTACTGCTCGTTTAGGGGAGGGTACTCTTCTAGGGGCGGTGGAGGTGGCGGAGTGGGTTCCCACTGCCTTGGTCTTAAGTTTTTCTTCGTGGCATCTGCGTACCAATTTGGGTTTGCCCTTTTGTGGTATTCATTAGCCTCAGGAAAAGTAATGTTTTTATTTGCCATTATTTCTTTTATTGCCTGTTGCCTTTTGAATTCTGTACACTTTTTTATATCTGTGGCTCTATGGGGACCCTGACAGAAAATACATTTTACTTCATTGTCACAAGCACTCCTATCGTGGTTTATGGACCCACAATTTTCACATCTCTGTTTATTCCTGCAGACTCGGCTGGTATGGCCGTATCTTAAGCAAAGAAAGCATTGTATAACTCTTTCCATGTACGGTTCCACGTTACATTTAACGCCTAATAGTTTAATGTCCTGTGGGAGCTGTTGTCCTCTAAAAGTTATGATTACTACTGGCGTAGGTATTTTTACCTTACTTTTGTCTTCTATTTCCCTAATTTTATATATTCGCTTAGCCTGCGCCACTGTAATGTCTGAATTAGCATAATTTACTATTTCGTTTTCCGTAAGGGATGTCTCTACATCACGGATAACTCCTTGCTTAAATAAGTAAAAAGAGGGTATGAAACAATTTATATTATGAGCGGCCCAGAATTCCTCCTCTATTAAGGCATTTATTTCGCTATACTTAGCATTAACTACGATTTTTACCCGATTTCTCCCTATACTCTTAATTGAACTTACATTTTTATATATATTAAAATTATAATTTCTCAAAATTTTTCCTATCTGCATTGAGTGTAACCTTAATTTGTTATTTGTTTCAGCGTATATGCAAAATGGACCATTATCAATTGGGGAATATCGATTTCCTTTACATCTTAAATAGAACGAATTAAACTCCATTGGAGTTGAAGAATTATTATCCAAAGGGGCGAGAGATGAGTTGGATGAAGATGGCATTGAATTGTGACTTACAGATGTTATGTGAATGTTTTCATTTTGTGTGGTAGATGCGCAAATGATTTGTTTACTTGTATTGTTTACATGTATTGATTCTTTATTTTTTCTTTTTTTTTGATATTAAATCCAATTGATTTATGTTAGAGTGTTCGTTTAGTACCTGATAAACCGCATTCAGCGAGCTTTTGATGGTTTCAGGCAAAGAAGCATCCTCTTCTTCGTCTGCCATAGGCTCGTTCAATTCATGTTGTGTGTCCCCCATAGGGGGAGGTTATCTTGCTTTTTAACAAGTCTTTTCACCGTTTTACCTCCTCCCTTCTCAAGTTTATTTTAAAAAGCACTAATTACCTTTACTTAGTTGTAATAATGTCACTTAAAAAACTTATCTTAATGAGTAACTCGCAATATTTCGACTTAATTCAGAGCGAAAAATTTTTTCTCTAATGCCAAGCCACTGCCCTTTAATATATATTATAAATTAACTAGCCGCGGCGCCCGCCTTCGGTGGGGTTCGCGTCTCAGCCGAGGGGCTCCTGGACATCCCGCCAGCTGACTCTGGCCCGCCTACGGCGGACTCTCGCCTTTTCTTTATTATGAAAAGCTTCACGTCTAGAGAGGAGGCTTCGCCCCCTGGGCCCCCCCTCAACTGGTTCGGGCCCGACTGCGGCGGACCCTCCTTTTTCCTTCTCATTCACACTCACACACACTTTCACAGTCTTTTCGTCCAGGCATTCTTATTTAAGCCATTTAGTATCCAAATGGCTTAAATAAAATCACTTTTTCTTAATTATGAAAATTTTATTTAAGCCAAATTGCAAATTCACTTTCCCCTCCCAAACTATTTTTGTTCATTACTGGAGTTGGCTCACACATCTAGTATAAACTATTTTCTTAATATTTCATGAATTTTGGATATTAAAAAAAAGTTGTAATAAATTGTAAGAAAATTAAATAGTCAATACAATATGATGGTGTTATTAAATTTGAAAAGTAGACCATTTCACGGATATTCGATCAAAAATGAGGCTTTTATTAAATTGAAACCTTATTTTTGTTACAAGATTTCAGATTGAGCCGGACACTCAAGCCAAGTGGTTTTATTAAAGGCCTCGATGCATCTTGATCCATCATGGCTCGACAGCTCCTTCCTTCCGCCTCGGGGCCTCGGGGAGTCTTTTACCAGAATGATAGAAGATAAACGTCAAATTTACAAAAATTTCAAACTAATTTAATAAAATATAACCATAAAATATATTAAGTGCCGGAAATAGAAATTTCGTAAAGTGAAATTATATAGAATCATATATATAAAAAAAAAAGTAAAATTGCTTTTCGTTTCTGTCTCCAATCGATTTTTAAATCATATCCTATCCTATTACATGTCACAATCTTATTTGAAATATCTGGTAAATTGGGAAAGAAATTATAGAAAATGCAATATGGAAAAAAAAACTCAATTCGTAAAATCATTTTGCTTGAATGTTTATAAACTTATTGAAATGTTCAATCAATTTCAATTTATCAATAAATAATAATAAAAATAGAGAATCAAGGACGTTTTAGTTTTTTTTTTTTAATTAATTCTCAATCTACCGAGTGGGGGGGGGGGGAGAGCAAATCTTAAATCTTTAAGACCCTTATAAAATCAAAAGTTTCCTAATTCGAAGAATCCTTTGGGGGTAGCAAAAGGACTTTATTATTTGATTCTGGATCAAAAGAGTTTTTAAAAAATTTTATACATGTATTATAATATATTACTTTCTCTTACCTATGTATATATGTAATATATATATAGAGAGAAAGTATTGGATTCATGTCAAAAATTCGATGTCGAGATTTTGATGGATCTTCACGTTTTGAGGTCCCCTGAATCCAAAAAACTGGTTTTCGCGACATGGTCTGTCTGTCTGTCTGTCTGTCTGTCTGTCTGTGTGTGTTCAATTTTAAGCATGAAGGAATTGAGCTAGGAGGTTGAAATTTTATATTTAAGTTAGGCACCCTCCTAGGGCGTGAAAATAAGCTTTTAATCAAAATCGACCAAAGAGTACTAGTACTTTACTGATGTACTTTTTCAATTTTTTTCGATTTTCTCAAAATTCGCTCTAACGATTTTGATTAAAATTCAAAAAATCATTTATTTTTTAGATGCTCTTTCAAATGTATATTCTGATTTTGCTCTCAAAATTGTTTGAAGACCACTTTACTCTTGTATTTCATAGGGAAGATAGGAGAAATGGTTGCCATGGTAACAAAATATAAATATTTTCCCATACTTATAAATTTTACATCTTAATTCAAATGTTACGTACTGTCGGGAACTAAATATATGTCGACACAAAAAATCTGGTGTGACAAGCACAGAACACAACTTTCGATTACCGAAGGTAAGAGAAAGTTGTGTGCTGTGCGCCAGTCACACCAGATTTTTTTAATTAATCTATTTGCGAACGATTTTGTCTTGATATGACTTCATCAAGCCAGTCAGAGCAGAGTAATAATAATAATAATAATAATAGTAATAAGTAGGGCTCGGATTTACACTGAAAATCTTTAGAATAGGCAGCCAACTAAGCACTAAAAATTATTAAAATAGGCACTTAAAAAGGCATTTATTGTAAAAATAGGCACTTAAAAGGCATTATTTAAGAAATAATAAATAATATAAAAAAACTTTAAAAATTGATGTCTTATTTTTGGTAATCTGGTGTGAATGGTCGCACAGCACACAATTTTTTCTTAATTTCGGTAATTTAAAGGCGCATTCTGTTCTTGTTTGCCAGAATATAAATAGAAATCTAATTTTTAAAATTTTACATTAAAAATAAATTTTTTTTTCGAAAAAAAGTTGTTTTCTTTTCAAATCTCGGGGGGGGGGGGGTAATTACCCCCTTTACCCCCTCCCCTTGAAATATTTTCTTGATAATTCAAAAAAATTTTAAATTTAGGCTATGTATATTATAGCTCGTAAAAAATTGAAATTGGCTATTTGAACTTAAAATAGGCACTAAAAAAGGCATTTATAGATGAAATAGGCACCAAAACTCAGAATCGGCCAAAATAGGCATTATAGGCACTAACAAATGCCTCTTGTTTTATTCAGAATTTCATGAAACGTATACATATCATATTGGCCTAAATTTTAAGCCATAAATTAAAAAAAGGCAAATAGGGCGAAATCCGAGCCCTACTAATAAGCTTAATATAATCTTACAATGCATATGTGGAGTCATTAATGTTGAGATAATATTTGCCCCCTATTTCTTTACCGATAATTTTAATTTTCTTTTTGCATTAAATGATTTTACTTTCTCGTACCCTATATATGAAATATATAGAGAGAGAAAGTATTGCGATCATGTCAAAAATTCGATGTCGAGATTTTGATGGATATACATGTTTTGAGGTCCCCTGGAGTCCAAAAAAGTGGGTCCCGCAAATTGGTCTGTGTGTGTGTGTGTATGTGTGTGTGTGTGTGTGTGTGTGCGTCTGTATGTGTGGACAGATTTTTAGCATGAAGGAATTGAGCTACCGGATTGAAATTTTATATTTAACTTAGATACCTTTGAAGAATCTCAAAATAAGCTTTTGAACAAAATCGGCCAAAAAGTACTAGTACTTTACTGATGTACTTTTTCAGTTTTTTTCGATTTTCTCAAAATTCCCTCCAAGGATTTTTTTTTAAAATTCATAAATCAATTATTTTTTAGATGCTCTTTAAAATGTATATTCTCATTTTGCCGTTGAAATCTTCTGAAGACCACTTTACTCTTGTTCTTCATAGGAAAGATAGAAATGGTTGCCATGGTAACGGAATTTAAATCTTTTTCTTTTTATTAGATTAAAAATCAATTATTATTTAAATTCCCTTTGGAACTTTTTACGCATTTAAAATTTTTTTTTTCCAATTCTTATGAAATTTTGTATTTATTTACGATTCTATATTGTGTATAAAATGTCCAAATATGAGATTAAAATTTTGAAAAATAACCATAGTTTATTTATTTCAAGCAGTCAACATTTAAAATGCAAGTTTGAAACTAAGGTGCTATCGGAAACTAAATATATCTCGACACAAAAAATCTGGTGTGACCAGCACGGTGCACAACTTTCTCTTACCGAAGGGTAAGAGAAAGTTGTGTGCTGTGCGCCAGTCACACCAGATTTTTTAAAATAAATTGCATTTCGTTGTTAAAGTCTAAACAAATAAGACAGAAGTGGGCAATAAAAATAATCAAATTGGGAATATACTTAGCATATAACATTGCCTTAAATTAAATTTCTAGCCAAGTTTTTTTATCACCAGGGGTGGCAAGCTTTGAGGGTACCTGCAACCCTCTTCGGACCCTCCGAAAGCCCTCGGGAAATAAAACGGGGAATAGAATGAAAAATTTGACTTGGAGAGGCTTTTTTTGCACACATAGCATGTCTAACTGGTCATTCTTAAAATAGCCAAAACAAAAAAGAACAACAATAAATAAAAAAGCAAGAGAAATATTAAACGTCCAAAACAAAAGTTTGTTAATTATACCTCACATTTAATTTAAATTTACTCGCTTTCTCAGATTTGGAATATTAAATTCGCTCTGGGATTGTTACAACTAATAATAAATTGTCAATCCTAAATGCCTGGGGGGATTATTTAATGCTCTTACTAAAATTTATCTGATTCGATAATATGATTCAAATCATTTTGGCTGAACACACACGAATTTCGGACAAAACGTTTTGCTCAAAGCCAACGCATACCGAGCCTTTGAGCAAAACGCTCAATGCCATAATATTTTGTTCAATGATGTCCAATCATGCCCAATTGTGTTTGCCATCTAGGTGTGCGTTGACCCATAGAAAGCATTGAAAAATCAGTTTTAGGCACGACTAGTCAAAAACGTTTTGTTCGAAAATGTTTTTGCTCAATTGGTGTGCGTTCCGCTCTTGAGTATCTTCATGTGAAAAAACCGAATCACTGACCAACTCTGTGCAATTTTATATAATATCTAACCTAAGGACTGAGGATTGCTCTTATATTAAAAGAACCGAAACGTCTTCGAGATTAGAACCAGCATACAGAGTCTTTTTTATTGACTGCTCCTGCCTATAATTGTCCACTCCTTTAATTTAATTATCATTTGCATAAGCTAAGCAAGCTATGCATAAATGAAAATAAAATATATACGTACATGTAAATACATAAAATATATAAGCTTACATGTATATATTATATATTATTTTTTATATCATTGTTTTTTAGGTTTTTTAAAAATCTTATCAGGTTTTTACAGAGGCGTATATAGAAATTTTTTCGGGGGCGGGGCCTGACCTCAAAAAATTTTTCTGCAAAAATTTTTTTTTTTCGCGGAACAAAAATTTTTTCCTGTCCGAAAAAATAATATTTTACCTTTTTTTTAGAGACGCAAAACTTTTGCCGCCCGCGGAACCAGTAAATTTTTGTTTGCCGCCCGCGGATCATCCGGGAACCTAAATTTTTTCATATGCGGTTCACCAGACATTTCCTTTTTGTCGGGCCTACATTTCCGCTACGGGGTCGCGCAAACATTTCGGGAGAGGCCGAGACCCATTATTGCCTCTATATTCCTATATATGTATATGCATTTTGCACATTTCGGGGGGGGGCGCTTCCCCCCCCTTATATACGCCCCCGGGTTTTTATTTATTTATATTAATGTAGCAAATAAATAAATAAATATTAATCAATTTGGACCGATCAATCTCGAACTATACAAAAATTTAGGCAATTGACAAATTTTTTTTTACAAAATATCTCCTCTACTCTTTTGATCTCTGACAGATGTTTATTTTGTTTATTTAATAAAGTCAGAATAATTTATAATCAATAAGCTATTTTTCTTCCAAAGTGTAATTTTGTAATTTAATAGACCAAAAACAAATATTGATATTTATGTCCGTTTCTCCCCCACTCCTTTGTCTCTATCTCATTCTAGTGAATCCTTGGGAGCGTTTCCCATTTGCCATATCCTCGCTCCAGTGATTCGCTTAAAAACGATTGCTTTGGTATAATTGGCAAGCAGAATAGATCTTAGCTTGCCAAACCCATCCTCCTCTGCCCTTTTTGGTATAATCTATAAAGTTAAAGGCGAGTCATCGAGCAGATTTGTGGCGCAAAGCCTCGAAAAGCCTTATTAAATTATTCAACATTGGAACCAATTCTATCGCCAAAGCGACAGAATAAACTCACTAAATTTACTTTCCATTAAAATGAAACTATTCTATTTAAATGAGCTAAGAAATTCCAGTCAAATATTATACTAAAGCGGGAAATGATGCGTTGACTTGAACGGGGAGGAGTGAAAGAGGAGGGGGGGGTTATGCAAATGTCACTTTTATTCAATTATCATGTTCTATTTTATTGCAGCTTGTTAATTCTTTCCCCAGGTCAATGATAACAGTAAGAATTTTTTTTTACTTTGTTTCCAAAATGTTGGATCCAGGAAAGGATACCGGGTGATTCTCAAAAAAAAAAAAGAGTTGATTTAAAAATAATAATTTAATAACGATGAAAGGTTGAAATAATTATAAAACGAATTTAAATACAAAAATAAATAAAATGCTTGATGACTTCTTGATGTTAGTTGATGATTGACTTCTTGATGAGAGTTGACGGTTGATAAGAAGCAAGTTTGTAGCTCTTGAGTGTTGATTCCGCTTGCGACGACGCCGTTGTAAGTGTGCTCGAGGCGAGGGAGAATGAGAGTTGAATGTTTAGAATGATGATTCCCGCTTTCGACTTGATGTAGTTGTAAGTTACTCAAGGCAGGAGAGAGAAAAGAGAGTTTGGTTTAGTGTTGATTCCCGCTTTCGACTTGACGCCGTTGTAAGTGTGCTCAAGGCAGGAGAGAGAATAAGAGTTGTTGATTTAGTGTGATTCCGATTGCGACTTGCGTAGTTGTGTGTTGAATGACGGCCGAACGGAGAATGAGA
>JAKCPI010011000.1:0-25432 GCA_023213315.1 Euborellia annulipes | reverse complement strand
TTAATCAAAACAACTTTGTATCTCTGACTTGGCGCTCTGTATATATTACTGATAAGCATTGCATTGTATTTTTGTACAAACAATTAATGTATAATAATACAGACTTTATGACAACTCCACTATTGACTCAATGCTTCGCTATTTGAGTTCATACTGTATGTATATATTGTTTGTAAACATATATAAAGGAATTATTTTACTAACTGTACGATGCTTTCAGCTCAACTATTGGACTGAGGATGGTTTTATCTCATTAAAGCCGAAACTGTTTCCTGAACAGAGAGTTTAATTTCGTGGAGACTCAATACCTGGCTGCATTCTCCTTTCCTATCTACTGTCTAATTTATTCTGTTTGAAAATTCTAAATTTCCCTCTCTGAATTAAAGTTTTAAATTTCCCTCTCTGACTCCACTTCCTTTTACTCTGGCCAATTAGCGCCCTGACAGGCACATACATACTACACACAGGAAGTCAGTGGCAGAAAGAGCGCTTTATACAGTTTAGCGACATGTTGGTTAGTGTTTTTACTTTCTCTTTTAATAAATTTCCATAAAAATATTTTTGTTAATAAATTAATTTTCTCTCTTTCTTGTTTTGTATAATTCGGATTAAAATCTAATTTAAATTAATCTCTGAGTATATATTATATTGATAATAATAATTTTAATAGGACATTAAAACGCCGGCTTTAACGGGAAATTTATATACGAAATATAAACATTTATCTTACTATGGATAATTAAATATTTTCTATATTAATTTATATGCTAGAATATATTTTATCTCAACTTAAGACATTGACATTAAAATTTTTTATTCAAAAATAAAATAAATAAATTATTGTTAATCTAATTTCATGTAATTATTAAAAATTCCCTCACCCTATAAATCCGACACTATCAATAATTTGTAAATGTCAAATTCGAATGACAAAACTAAAAAAAAACACTATTTTTTAAATATATAATGTAGGAACTCAAGAAGCAAGTTTTTTTTATACTTTTCTACGTATATCCCATTTTGTGTTCTCTTAACGGATATATACACTGTTTTTCTTTGGCGCATCATTTTTTAAATTCGTACTCGGAGTGACAGACAGACAGAGAAGACAGACAGCCGACCCGACCAACCTAACCGATCCTCAAGGGGATGACGATGACTAATATTCATTTTATAAACCTGCCAAGGCTTTCGGATCATCCAGATGATCATCGTCAGATTATTCTTACTGCTTGTATGTAGATATATGCATCTCTATCTTCTATAACGGAGGCCCCTTTATCTCACAATGATATAATCATCCGGGTCCTGAGAGACCCTCCTCTTAAATGTCATTCATTCCATCCACCCACCCACTCTCTTTTCTCTTCTCTTACTGACTTTGTGATTCTCTAAAGGCCTCAATGCCAAGAGGAATGACGATTAAAATCGGCAACGCAGCATTTAAAGCCAAGTTTTTTTTTGTTTTATTTTATACTTTACTGCTAGGTAATGGGATAAGCACGTTTTAAAATTACGAGAAGGAAAAAAAACGCTACAATGAAAGAGACGTTAACAATCTTGGAATTTTTTTCACTACTTAACGAATCACAATAAACTTATAAATTATAACAAGAGTTCTATAAAAATTTTGTCTCAATGCCCATTTGGAGTTCAATTAATCAGCTAACCGTATTACAAATTTTTTTCAGCTATTTTCTTTGTTATTGTCGGGTTATAAAAAAAATGCCACAGACTACACAATTTGTTAAAAATTAAATACACCGTGGATTTTTGTTGATTTCTTTACTATTTTAATAAAATTCAAAATATAGCTTTACAATGGTATAATAAACATAAAAAATTAGAGCATTTGCTTTTGGGGGCAAAGATCAAGGGTTCGGATCCCGTCCCAGGCGAAAAATTTCAATTGAAATAAATAGGGACGAGGTCTAAATGACCTCAAGCCCCGAAAAAGATCTTAAACAAATTTTTTTTTAAATAAAAATAAGTGAAATTTATGAGCATGATTAAGTAAAGGCGAATTATCTAGGGTACAGGGGGCCCAGGAAGTTCCTAGGCCTCCAGATTATTAAGTAAAAATTATTTAGAATATGTGAGGTTTCACTAAGTTGTAAATGAAAGAAATATTGAATTTCTAACTAGATATATTTGGGGCTATTAACCCACCTTCAGGAGTACATACATGTGACATGTGCACTCCTGAAGATGGGTTAATAGCCCGAAATATATCGAGAAATTCAATATTTCTTTCATTTACAACTTACTTGTTAGTGAAACCTCACATATCCTAAATAATTTTTACTTATAAATATGTTTCACGGAAAACCTACACCACTTTCCCTCCAAACTCCAGATTATTAGTTTAGAGAATTTTGATTTGACTTATCATATGAATTTCGAAGTTTACTTGTGTTAAGGTTTATTCAGATGGAATTAATGAAACTTTTATTAACTTCGAAATTCATATCGTAAGTTATATAGTCTTACACATCCACAAATCAAATAATTTTGATATGGACAGTGAAATCAAAGATTTCCAATATAACACTTTGAATTGATGTAACTGAACTTTAATCTGGTTGGGTTTCTGGACTTTGAAATGACAAGGATTTTTTTTTCGATTTTCGTCTATGAAGTATTATTACATCTACAAAAGTCAAGATCAACATACATAGAAAGAAGCCTTGAAAAATGACTAATGAGAGCCCTTAAATGGCAGAATTATCTCGGTATTAAAAGTCGCCCTAGCGTGCTAGGCCTTAGAAAAACAGTTTTTGTTTTATCAATTGGCCTTTCAATTGAGCTCTAATAATAATAATCCATGAATTCGGCGAGATTACTTTAAAATAATAACCCCAAACCGAAAGTGCTACATTAGTCTATTTTTCTCTCTCTCTGGCGGAAAATCTAAAAATACTATTTATAACAAAAGGATTATTAACATGGTTTATTTTCATTCCATAGGCCTATATTTATATTTAATTTAACCAAAGGATTATTTCATTTGTATAGCATCAAAATAGTTACAACCCCGAACAAAATCAGCCCAATTGAGAAATTAATCGACCATATAGATACTTTACATTATTATTATAATAATACTTGTAAAAATATTTTGCTATAAAAATTAATTTAATGAAAAATAAAAAATCAGGAATAAGTGAAGCGGACAAATAAAAATGTTTTTATAAATAAATAAATGCTATGTAACAACAAACATTTGTTGAATTTTAATTAAACATTTCAAGTCCAAAAAATAAGATCTAATGCACCGCAAATGTAAAAATTTAATTTTTATTTTTAAAATATCAAATTTTGTAAGATAAGTTGTGTGATGTGCTCAGCCTCTCCATGATTTTTTTATTTTATATTTATAAATTATTATACAATTAGTGATTTTTTTTTAAGGGTGATTAAACTAAATTACTTCTCCTATTTTTCCATGCGTGATATCGAATTGATGAAAACATTAATTAAACAAAATTTAAATTACAAATTTGTAAATTTTATCTAGATAGCTTTAGGTGAATTATTGCATTGCAAACATACACACACACACACACCTCACATAAATAGGACAGGAGTGACAACATCAAAACAAATAAATAACTTGAGGATTTATATTAGAATAGAGAAAAAAAAATTATCTAACAAAATTTTTAATTAACGTCAAAGAAGAAATTTAAAAACATTAATCAACATACTAAGGATGTATTTAAAGTACACTTTTTAATCATAAACTAATTTTGTTATTTGAATTTTTTCAAAAAATTTATAAATGTGCAGACCTTGATTTTTACGACAGCACAGAAGTATAATTATTAATTGAAAAACTTAGATATTTTTTTTTTTTTTATTTAAATAAATAAATATCTAATAAGATAGAGTGAGTTAATTAATCCGTTTTGAATGCAAACGTCCTATTTGGTCCATTTGTTGTTGAACAATAAAGATGATAAGAGCATTTCTTAGATAAACATTTATAATTCAAACAAGATGGTCCATTAGTGGAATAAACCAACAAATCCTAGTTAGCTGCGCCTATTTACACTTGGATTTAACCCGTAATGTAATTGATGTAATTCATCTAATTTAACAAGGGATTGGAGTGGGTTGGGCAGGCTGGGTGGCCCGGGATTTTTTTCAATTAGATAAGTACAATTCCCAAATAAATTTGATTTAGTTTTTATTTTTAATTGCAACAAAAAAAAAAAACTTTTAATTTTGAGTCGACAATTATTAATCTCTTTATGTACTTTAATTGAATATGTATTAATGAATAATATTAATGCTAACTTTTAAAATTATAGATTTCAAATACTAAATAGTAGAAATAAATATGCCTGAACCATAGGTATCGTTATTAAATATTATAGTATCATTTGAAAGTCTATAAATATAAAGCCTCAGCTGAAGACTTAGAAAAATTCTTTTAATTAGTTTAACTGGGACGATGCCTCTCTTGTGTTCCGTGAATATGTTGCATTGGGTGGGATAATTGATTTTAATTCGGCAGAGCATTGACCATGGTAATACCTGTAGAAGAGAGATAGTGCAGACACGCTTCTTCTCTTTGAGAGGGCCCGGGGCCCTCAGGGTTCAGGGATATACGGTATTTTAAAAATATTTTTTGTATGGTCTAATAATGGGGCTCGAAATAAAATTTTCGGGAGGCCCAGCTAAAAAACATTACGCTAGTGAGTAAAGAGGTATTCAGAAGATTTCAATGGCAAAATGAAAATGTACAATTTAAATTATATATTCTCGTTGGAGCAAATTTTTAGAAAATCGAAAAAAAACTGAAAAACTACATCAGTCAAGTACTAGTATTTTTTGGTATTTGATTATTTTTACGCCTTAGATGGATCCCTAACTAACTTAAATATAAAATTCCAACCTCGTAGCTCAATTCCTTCATGCTTAAAATTGAACACAGACAGACAGACACAGCAGACAATGTCGCGAAAACCACTTTTTTGGATTCAGGGGATCTCAAAACGTGTATATCCATCAAAATCTCGACATCTAATTTTTAACATGAATCCAATACTTTCTCTCTATATATATTAACATATATAGAGATAAGAGAAAGTAAAAAAGTACTAAAATTTTTTCTATTTAACCGATTCAGGGGTAAAATTGAAATGACAATCCTCTTTCTCTTCATCTAACTTGGAGACCGACCGTTTCTAGATCCATGTTAATTAAAAAAGAAATATAGGCCTAATTATTAGTTGGAAAGCATCGTGGCGTCACGTCCCCATCTTCTTCTATTTATGTTATTATATCATCGTGTTTAATAGTTTAGGCGTAGAAAATTTCTAAACTTGTTGAGGGTAATAAATAGTTATTTAGGCAATATGGTGGATTCTGGTTTGCATAGCAACTTCACTCACACCCACCCCCTATACTCTATGATAAATAAACGTCAGACTGTCTGGCGGCGGCGGAATTCTCTTTTTGTGATGATAATTTCAAATCTGAGAGCAACATCATACCCCTGCCATCTCTTTTCCCTTTTCACACCCACATATACGCCTCGCCTCCACATGTTGCAAACGGTTCAAATTAATCTAACGGACCAACAGTAGCGAGTGAAATGGGGGTGCCGAGGGTTTGAGGGTCGCATCTCCATCCACCCCGGAAAACGTGGAAGAAATCGCAAATGGACATTTTAAATATGAAGGAAGCCCCTCTGATCTGAATATTAATATTATATATACTGACTATGCGAATTAACAAAATATTTAAACTTGGAGAGAGAAAATTTTTTTTTAATTAAACTTCTCGCTAAGCTTAACAAATGTTTTATATTTTTATGAAATTTTTATCTCTTTTGACATCAAAATATATCATTAACATGCCCCTTGGCCAGTGGTGAAGCCCGCCGAAGGCGCCCACTTGTTTAAAAATACTTTTTTTTAGATCCAATACTTAATATATTTATGTTAGATAAATTTATTGGTAGAAAATATAATTTAAATAAGGTAGGCCTACACTGCTATGTATATTATCCTACTCTTTAAAAAAAGTGTAAAAAAAGTCCCTCGGGGGGAGGGAGCCAAAAGGGAGTAGATGTTGACAAATTTCAATACATATTGATAATTTAAAATCCAAGGAGCTTGGGTTCGAACCCCAGGCAATCTGATGAATATTTATTTAAATCATTTGGATACCAAGTGGTATAAATAAATACTAGGTATAACTGAAATGCCGTATATAACGTAATTATCGTTTAAAGCCTATTTTGAAGACTTAATAAAAAAAAAACTTGATTTGCTTAATATTTTCTATACAATAAAAATTAAATAGATAGGTAAAATTAACAATAAATTAATTATGCTATGTTTACTCTAAACACTTAGATTTGTAATATTCGTAAATGGAAATATTAACTTCTCTAAAAGGGGAGGATGGATTTAATGTGATGCCATTTTGGATTCAATATACGAGTAGCTTATCCTGAGGAAGTGTCAAGTGTCAAAAAAATGACAGGTATATAGCGAGTGGTTGAAATGTTATGCTTTTAAATATTGAAATATAATAAACCACCAAGTGAAAAATTTTTATGGTGATAAATTTAATAATAACAAAAGGAAATATGTGGACAAAATATTTATTTTTGAAGAATTTGAACAGCTAAAAGTCATTTTTGGGCGAAGAAAATGCGGAAATTTTGAATATGCAATCCTTTTTTTGTTTTTACTTTCTCTAAATATATTAGAGAGTAAGTATTGGATTCATGTCGAAAATTCGATGTTGAGAATTTGATGTATGTGAACAAAATATCTCAAGAATGAAAAGAGCTATGAGAGTGAAATTTTATATTTAAGTTAGGTACCCCCATGGGACGTGACACGAATCTTTTGAACAAAATCGGCCAAAAAGTACTAGTACTTTACTGATGTACTTTTTCAGTTTTTCTTGATTTTCTCAAAATTCGCTCCAAATTTTTTTTAAATTCAAAAGTCAACTATATTTTAGATGCTCTTTAAAATGTATATTCTCATTTTGCCCTTGAAATCTTCTGAAGCACACTTTACTCCTCTACTTCATAGGAAATATTAAAAAAATGGTTGCCATGGTAACAAAATATAAATATTTTCCCATAATAAATTTTACATCTTGAATTCTAATATATCGGCGTAAACTAAATATATCTCGACACAAAAAAATCTGGTGTGACAAGCGCAGAACACAACTTTCGATTACTGAAAGTCAGAGAAAGTTGTGTGCTGTGCGACCAGTCACACCAGGTTTTTTTTTTTGTTTATTTGATTTATAATAAATTCGTAGAAATACGCGTACGTATATTTATATTAATATATCTCTCCGTTTCTAATATAATTTATTGAAATTGCACTCCTAATGCGTTATGTTATCATTAAAATAGAGCAGACTTGGGAATTTAAACTTCCCATTGAGGTCTTGTTTACACGTGTATTCTAAGCCATTTGAATCCTCAGGGAAATACGCCGGGTTCAGAGAGGAGAGTGAGAGAGAGAGAGAGAGAAACAACATTGTCCTGCAACAGACAAATTACACTTCAACAAACAACTTTTTAATATCTAAATTTACTTTATGTTCAAATAAAATGATAGAAATTATCTCTTTACTTTTTTTTTTTCTGACCTCTTTGAAAAATTACTTTGTGGATTTTATATAAAATACAAGAATGTTGTCGAACGTTGTCGATTACAATTAAATAACAGGGATTATTTAAGAAGGGGAAAAAATATTAACTGCTCAAACGCTTATCCATACAGGGATTAAATTTTGCTAAAGCCCAAACAAATCGTATAATTTATTGTTTTTCTTTAATGGCGGGGGTTGTTCAATTTGCAGGTAATCAATTACCTGATATAAGCTACTATTTGACTAATCAGCTTCTTTATAAATCAAAATTTTATTTATGTTTTTATTTTACTCGTTTTATTTATTTATCATTTCTCTTGTCTAAGGGAACAAGTTGAAATATTGCAGGGTCGTATCCAGAGATGGTCCAAACCCTTTTTTCCTAAAATAGAGAGAAATATTTAGAGAGAACATAATGTAAAATTTTAAATATTAGAAATTATAAAAAATATTTTATATTCTTTCAAATTAAATTCGTGGGCGGTGAACCCCCCTCCCTTCACACCCCGAAAAAATTTTATGGCTCCGGCTCTGAAACATTGTTATAAATAATATTTGAAATGATATGTTATTAATACAAGTTTTCATTGGTGAAACAATACAATTGGGGGATCCCGCATACTAGTAATACTTTGTAATGTGTTTTATTTCACTAATGATAACTTGAAACTTATCACCTAGTGTATTATTTAAAATATATGTAAACTTTAATAATAAAAAAAATTCTATAAATTAAGAGTATAAGTCGCCAAGAACCAAGACGAGCGGGAAATCCTGGTTCGAGTCCAGAATTGAGTCCGATTTGCCTAAACAAAACACAAGCTCATCTCGCAAATTTTTTTATCTTAAACGATATATTGTCTGGCTGGATAATTTAGTCTCTTTGGTGTTGTTTGAAATAAATATATAATAGTTTTTTTTAGGATCTTTATTTTTCTCAAACCAATATAATTTAAGAAAAATGTTCATCTCAGGGAATTGGGGAGGAGGCGAGACCCCTGTCCTATAGACAAAGGGCTATAAAATAGTTAATTTATAAGAATATTTACTCTGATCTTTCAGGGAAGGGGGCAATCTTTGGAGGCCGTCTTAGTGTAGGACTTCTATAAATATTTTCTATAAATTCCATCATACCATTTTTAATTTTAATTAAAAAAAATATATTTTAAGGAATAAAAATTTTCTCTCCCATCAACTGAATCATCCACGTTTATATACTCAAAAAAAAAAAAACTTTTATTATTTAATTTTCTTTTGGGAGCAAATAGTAATTTTTGAACCAGCCACTAAAGTTTCCAGTAGACTTACTCCTATAGTTTGTTATTATTTTTCTTTTGTCCACATATTCACTTGGTCTCCCTATTTAATTTAACTCCCCCCTCCCTCCCCCCCCTCTCCAATACAACAAACAATAACTGACTCTCAATTGAACTGACTTCCATTTCTCCAAACTCAACCAACTCATTCCTTCTCTCTTTTCTAAGTGAAGTGAAAATATTGACTGGAAGTCTTTTTCCGTCTGAAGACAAAATATTAGACCATTTTTTTCTACTGACAAGTAAAATCTGCCCTAGTGAAAGAGAGAAAGAGAGAGAGTTTATAGAATGTTCAGTATATTATATTGATTTCCTTAAAGAGATATTTCATACCGAAAATCCCCGAGATTCGCCTTTTCTAAATTTATTGATAAATCCCTCATCATAAATATGTGCCCTGGATAATAAAATACGCTATTTATTATACATACCCTCTCTAGACCTTTCTATAATAATAATAATAATAATAATTTTTCGTATAATTATTGATTTGTATTTAAAACCCCAGAATAAAATATTGTCATTTTATAACCAACCCTTTCGGGTAGGGGAATGTAAAACAAACCTATATATTTTCATCTACATTTCCATACATATACTATTTGAATTTATGTATTTACAAAATAGAGGTATAATATAAAAAATCTGTTGATGCACGCACACAACTTTCTCTTACCCTTCGGTAAGAGAAAGTTGTCACCGTGCTGGTCACACCAGATTTTTGTGTCGAGATATATTTAGTTTCCGATAGCACCTTAGTTTCAAACTTGCATTTTAAATGTTGACTCTCCAAATAAACTATGTTATTTTTCAAAATTTTAATCTCATATTTGACATTTTATACACAATATAGAATCGTAAATAAATACAAAATTTCATAAGAATTGAAAAAAAATTTTAAATGCCTAAAAGTTCTAAAGGGACCCCCTTTTGAATCGAAATTAACATACAAATCCCTATAGGAAATTAACATTAGCCTATGCGAAGATAAGGTGGAAAGGGAATTTAAAAGAATAGAGAGAGACGATAATGTTTGCAAGTGAGAGAGAGACATATATGTTTTCTTTGAAACAATTAAAGACACAAATAAATTTAAAAAAATGGGAATTTAAATAATAATTGATTTTTAATCTAATAAAAAGAAAAAGATTTAAATTCCGTTACCATCAACCAGTTCTATCTTTCCTATGGAGAACAAGAGTAAAGTGGTCTTCAGAAGATTTCAACGGCAAAATGAGAATATACATTTTAAAGAGCATCTAAAAAATAGTTCATTTATGAATTTTAAAAAAAATCCTTGGAGGGAATTTTGAGAAAATCGAAAAAAACTGAAAAAGTACATCAGTAAAGTACTAGTACTTTTTGGCCGATTTTGTTCAAAAGCTTATTTTGAGCGTGTGGGAAGGTACCTAAGTTAAATATAAAATTTCAATCCGCTAGCTCAACTCCTTCATGCTAAAAATCTGTCCACACACACACACACACACACACAGACACACACACACACACACAGACCAATTTGCGGGACCCACTTTTTTGGACTCAGGGGACCTCAAAACATGTATATCCATCAAAATCTCGACATCGAATTTTTGACATGATCGCAATACTTTCTCTCTCATATATTTCATATATAGGGAAGAGAAAGTAAAAAAGGAATTTTCTATTAAAATAAACACAATTTTTATAGGACAAAAAAATATTTATTTCCTTTACAATATGAATAATTTTTTGAAAACGGGTGTGTTGTTTGTTGTTGGCGGTAATCTTTAGTCCTTTTAACAATTAATTTTACTGATTTCATTAAGTTTTTATTGTTGATTTGAGATGTGAAGGTGATAATCAAGAGGTTGCCAAACTTTTGATTATTCTATGAATTTCATTTGGGATGAATCACTCACAGGCCTATTTGAAGGTGTACAGTCGGCGCCCCAAGTGCCTAATGTACCCGAGAGTGGAGCCTTAAACTTAGGCAACCGAAATGCTTAGATATCGGAAGTGTTTTAAAAATTGCTTTTTCCCGTAAGTTGCTCTAAAAAAAGACTGTACCACAATAGTATACAACAACATTGTCACATTCATATACATTATTACAAGTATTTAAAATTTATATTGAACACCTAAATGAATTATGAATGATGTCAACAATGCGGCAAAAATATAAATATAAAGCTAGAGATTATTGAAATGAGCTAATTAAAAATAAACCAGTCACTTTCGAGATTCTTTTCGTTATTAATAAATTAATACAAATTTTATATTGGATTTTTTTTTAGTTTTTTTGCAAGGGAAAAGGGAAAGCAATTAGCTCTGACGGTTGTTGTAGGAAGGAAGTCAAACTAAATAAAATGGGCTAAAAGGGCCGGCCATCCCAGAGAAAAGCCCAAGTTCTTTTCGCTCATCAATTAAGATTTTTATCTCGAATTTGCTAAGAGGAAAAAAAATCTGTTCCTCCTTGGATGGAAAACGTAAAATTAAAGTAATTAAGGAAGCTAACTGTAATAATAAATTAAAATTATTGGAAGAATTAAAAAATATATTTAACTATATTTCTAGGACTTTTAGAAATTTTAATTTAAAAAATTTCTTCTTTTAAGAGAGAAAATATTAGACATCAAATAACTAGAACTATTTATTTTACTTGTTATATTTTTTTTAATTAGGAACTCATTAAACCTCCTAGGAATTATTAAATTAAATTTTCTTTCTTAACCCCTTTTTTTTCATTTTCCCACTCGATTAACTTTAAATGGAAAAAAATAGCAAGCTTAAAATTTATATGACGGAAAATAAACAAAAATTGCATAAGATATTTATGAACACAGAGAGAGAGAGAGAGGGGGGGATGTTAATCTCCCTTTTTTTTTTTTTTGATTTGCCCCTCGTAATTCCTCGCCATTTCTCTTGATTTAGCCAAGTCCTTTTTTGACGGCGTCACTTTTGCTCCCTTCACTCTCCGTCTGTTTGTCATTTTAGACATGTCTAAGTGGGTTAAAAAAAAAAACGTTTTTGTTAAAAGAAATATCCCTCTTCTTTTAGGTTATATTTTAATCGATTAACAAAAAAAAAAAGGGTTGGATGAAAATTAGAAAATTATAGGAATAACATATATACTTGTATATGTTATAGATTAAATTAACGTGAACTTATACACAGATAAAGAGTGATCCACATATTCCGGGTCATTCAGAAAGTTCACATATATGACCCCTCTAGAGGCAAAAATATATATTCTTATATTCTTGGTCAGTCCTTCATATGAACACACCATATATTAATTGATCTCTTCACACACCTGATTTAAAAGTCAAGCTTTGCTGGTTATTAAAGAAAAAGTAAAATTTGAAAAATTTTTATTTAAAAAAGAATTCTTACAGCATCGACAGATCGACTAATTTATCATGTGTTCACATGCTGGACGGACGTTTATATTTTTGCTTCTGACAACGTGCCAAGCTACGAATTTTCTGAATGAGATAGTATAAAGACATTATTTCAAAAAGTATTTCATGGAAGTTCAAATTAAGAGAAAGTAAAAATTTAAAAATGATTATTCAACAAATTTAATATTTAATAGTGATTATTAATTCAGGTGAAATTAATAAATGGGATTTTTTTTTTAATCACCATCAAATGATTATTCAGCAAGTAGAGAATTTAATCAAGAAGAATAAAAAAAAAAAGAAGCGAGTGGGGGGAATACAATATCTGACTAAATAGTCCACAGATCGGAAACTTAATTATTCCCTTCGAATGGGTTTAACGAGCCTCATTAGACTTAGCATACCTTTAGGGTGAGTTGGAAAGAGAAACCCTCTCCACTCATCATCATCATCATCATCATCATCATCATCAGGGAGATAAAAAATTAATCGTAATAAAAATTGAGCTAAAAACATAATTAAAATTTAATTCCTTTATTATCGGATTTTTTAATTAAAAGTAAAATTAAAATCAAGTTTCAATCTCTTGCTTTTTTTTTGAAACCTCAATCCTTGTTTATTAAGAGTCTCCAAGCGTCCCCTTAATAATAATAATCTAATCTCTAATCCCTGTCTTCGAAAGGAACAGGGTACTCGCCGGTGCTGAAGAATTCCCTCCTCAAACTAGAACAACCCTAGCATACTGGTAGAAAAGTTTGGATAAAAAGAATCGATTGAAACTAGCAATAAGGATTTGTTTAGTTCACTAGCTAGAAATGAGCGCCGGAGGAGGAGTTAGAGATAGGAAAAAACAAACGTGGGGTCGTGGGACCCCCGGCAGGAACGAAGTTCCTCACGCCTTTTCTTCAACTCAGAATATAATTTAATATGAATATTATTTAAATCTAGCCGAATATTATTTAAATCTAGCCAGGGAGCTGCGCCCGCTGGAACCTCTTGCTCGCTTTCGGCGAGCAATTTCCTGTCTTTGGTAGATAGAAAGAGAAAGTGGGCGTGGCCTCGCCAAGGCTTCGGCTAACCTCGCCTTCCTCCGCCGTCGCTCGGGCGCTGGGAACGCATTTTTGTTAGGAACGCGTTTTTGTTTTTTTAGAGAAAGTGGGCGTGGCCTCGCCAAGGCTTCGGCTAACCTCGCCTTCCTCCGCCGTCGCTCGGGCGCTGGGAACGCATTTTTGTTAGGAACGCGTTTTTGTTACGTTACATTTTCTCCCAATTCACCCTGCGTAAGCCGTTTGTTCCAATAATGTAACTTCAAGGGATGCCGGTAGATGGCTAAGGCCAGAGGCCGGTTGCATTTGAGGTGTGTGTCTTCGTGCACGGAAGCAAATAAAAGGGAATCCTGCTAGTAATTTCAAATAATTTTTAACGCCTATTAACTTTCAAAAATAAATTTTTTCATTAACATTAACAAAAATTTATTTATTTTGATTGCAATTCTTGTTTATTTGTTTCTTTGCGTTCTGGTTTGCATTATCGAAAAATTCATTTAGCAATTAGAGAATTCATTCAAGAAGAATAAAAGAACATCAAAGTACACTGTCGGATATGTTTTATAAATAATCTCCCCAAAATCTTTTGATACACATAATAATATCAAGATTTATAGTGAATGACTATATTTAATTCTTTTTATGGGTGTCTCTGCGCATATATATAACATTGGCCGGAAATAAGAGCTGGGTTCTATTGTGCTCTAGCCGGAGGACAAAGTCAAAGCCTGAAGAGAGAGAGAAGCATTGTAGCTACTGTTGCCTCCGCCTCTATTATCTCTGGCTTAGCTTCTAGCTATTCACTGCAGTTGCTTATTAGCCAATTAGCAGTCGTGAATGGAATTAGCGGGTGCTTTTCGGAAATCCAGGTGGTGGTGAGGGGGATAAGATCAATGATCAAAAGATTCATGAGACAGACGCTAAATTGTTATTTCAAATAGGAAGTAGAAGCTTTCGTTATTTTCATATTCCTTATTAAATTAATAACGAAATAAAAGGAAGTAAAAATGGAAAACAAATAATAATTTTTTGTTTTTCTATTTGTTTTGGTTAAAAGTTTTTGTATAACAATTAAAAAATAATTTGTATGCGGCGGATGTGTTTAGCTGATAATATGTAGGTGTAAATGTTTCTGGATTTGCAATGAGCAAGCAGCTAATATTATTTCTATTATATATTTATTGATGTGCCAGGGCAGACGTTTCGGTCACCTATAGGATCATCCTCAGGGCGAAGCCATTGAGAACATATTGATCCTCCAGAGGTTTTATTGGCTAAATACATGGTTAATACAATAGATTTATGGATACTCTCTGTCCATAGCATATATTCACTCTAATTTGGTTATTAGATCCACCGAGACCAGAGTCACTGATCACATTTACAAGTGAACAAGTGCATACCTATCTCGGAGAATAAGAAGTCAGATTTATGCCCCGATTAAAAAAAGTATTAACAATGTCTTTAGCCGATATAACCTCTGGAAGATCAATGTGTTGAGAATGGCTTGGCCCTGAGGATAGTCCTATATGTGGCCTAAACGTCGGCCCTGGCACATCAATAAATATATAATTGAAATATTAGCTGCTTGCTCATTGGAAATTCAAAAACCTTTGCGTTTTTATTTATTCAAATTAATTGGTAGACAATACAAAATAATTTAGAAAATTTTACGATCGCGTAAAAAAATCGATATGGAGATTTTGATAGAAATAAATTGATTTTTGAATTTTAATCAAAATCGTTGTAGCGAATTTTGAGAAAATCGAAAAAAAAACTGAAAAAATTCATCAGCATGGGCGTAACTAGGGGGATGCCGGGGGAGCGCCCCCCCTCTCCCCAGAAAGCCCCCTTTTCCAAAAAAAAATTATAAAAAATATGGGGCTTTCCAGGCCCCCGGAGGATAGTTGGTCCCATGAACCCTCTTCCCAGTGAGGATGGCTAGTCCCATGCCCCCCCAGCCAAATTCTCTAGTTACGCCCATGTACATCAGTAAAATACTAGTATTCTTTGGTCGATTTTGATTAAAAGCTTCGTGTCACGTCCCATCGGAGGACCGAAAGTAAATATAAAATTTCAACTTCCCAGCTCTTTTTGTTCTTGAAATATTTTTTCACAGACAGACACACAGATAGACAGACATGTCGCGAAATATATTAACATATACATATAGGTAAGAGAAAGTAAAAAAGCCGGTCAATTTTGCTGATATTTGATAATCTAATAAATTAATAACTTCAAAACGATCACAATTTGAATTATATTTCAAAATAAGAACTTACTAACAATAGGACTTAACGATATTATTACAGAAGCTTCCCGTATTTGAATTTCTCAAAAACATTCATTTTGTATTTCAAATAAATAGTTCCTATCTCAATATATTATGTTTTTGTTAAATTTGTTGTTGTTGTTGCTGTTCCGAGTTAATTGGCTGTCTGTGGGCTTTGTGCTTTGGTGGTTCCGATGAGCTTTTCGGTTGCTCTCCCTCATGGACCCAAGCAAGCACAAAGCCCCTAAACGGTCTGATGGACCGCAAGTGAACTTAAAATATTAAGTCCTTCGAATTGCTCTCTCTCGTCTTTTGTCTATTCTGTAGATATTGCTAATGCTTGCGGTTGATCCTATTGTGAGTCAAATGAAACTAGAAGGACCACGACGACGACAAAACAAAGCAAAACAAATAGAAGCCACTCCTCTCTTTCTCTTTTCGAGCGATTAGATCGAGAACCAATGGAGAAAGAGAAGCATGTCACAGAAATCACTTTTAAATGAAAATCAAAGACTGATTTATTTATATGGTATCATAAAACAAGATAAGAGACAAAATTCACAATTTTTTTGTTATTATAAAATAGGCTACATCTCAAAAAAAAAAAAAAAAAAAAAACTCAAAACTCGTTTAGAAAGCAAATTTCAAAAAGGTGCCTTCAATTTGTAGAAAGTTTTGGGGAAGTCATCCTCTTTTATTCATTCTAATGTAGGCCTACCCCCGTAACTTACCCCCTGTAGTCGTACTAGGACCGGGGCGCAATTTTTGCCCAATCAAACAAAAGTGATCTCGCAAATTTGCTATCTTAAAAAATATTTTTTGTTTTAAAATAAGATGTTATCTTCAACCCTTAAACCACCCCTCTATAAATAAAAAATAAAAAAAAAAGATATAAGCTAAAAAAAATTAAATGTCTAAATAAAGAAAAATACAAAAGTATTTTTTATAGAAACTCGTATATCCTCCCCTTTCTTCACCCTGACCCTGATGACATATATAAAATACTTAATAATTAATATATAAAATTTATAATACTCGAAAACCTCGAAGATAAGTTTAAAATCGGATTTTTTATAATTTTTTTTATTAATTAGGCCTACCTTTAAATGTATGATGGTCCAAAGGGTGAGGAGGCTGTCGATCGGGGTAAGTTGTATTATTATTCATTTTAAAATAAATCCACGCACTATAGTAAGAAAGACGAGAGCTGCGCGCAATTCCTGGCCTGACTCGACTCGACTGACTCTCTCTCTTGAAAAGGAAAAATAAATAAATATTACAATTCCCATTTGAATAAAAAACAAAAAAAATACTTTTTACTCTAATCTCACATTATTTAGAGATTGGAAAAATACCAAAAAAAGGATTTGAAATATTATATCTTAAATATAATATTTCCACCCTCTAACCGACCATAATCCACCCTTTAATAAATTAAATATAAAATATTTTCTATCTTCTACTAAAACGAAAAGCATCAGGGGAGATGATGAGAAAAAATCACCAAAATAGTTCAAGTTAAGCAAGACTGAGAGGCGTTGATCCCTGGATGGGTACCCCGAGAAACAAGATAATTAATGTTAATTTCACAATAATGTATGAGTGTTTTAATGTTAAAATTAATTAAAAAATAATTACTCAATCTAAGCATTCCCTTAACAAAGAAAATAATTCCTTGAGTTATTTTTTTTTTTATTTGAATTTGTTTATAAATAAGAATAAAGAGCAAAAAAAGGCGCAGGTAACTAATTTAAAATGATTTTGAAATATTTTATTCACTCAGATACAGACAACACATGCTAAGTTAGACAGATAATGTAAAGTGGGCAAGTTTACTAGAAAATCAAAAAAAAACTAAAAAAGTGCATCAGTAAAGTACTAGTACTTTTTGCCTGATTTTGTTTAAAAGCTTATTTTGACTGTCAGAGAGGGTCCCTTACTTAAATATAAAATTTCATCCTCATAGCTTATTTCCTTCATGCTTAAAAATGTACACAAAGACACACAAAACAGACCCACACACAGACAGACCAATTTGCGGGACTCACTTTTTTGGATTCAGGGGACCTCAAAACGTGTATATTAGGGGTATGACTTTTCGACTTTTTTTTTTTGTTTAAGATTTCCTGTATCACTACTCAATTAACTTTTGCCTATTAATGACTAAAATGACGTTTATTCCATGAAACTATTAAAAAAGGTCACGCACAAACCACTTTGAAATTTTAGGTTGACTGGTCGCAGTCTTGTATAAGCCCGTATATAAGGGAGGTGTTAAAAGCGGGTAGTTGAGTTTTAACTAGCTTAATTTACTTAATTTGGTGTCAATTATAACTTCCAGAACACTCTATAAAATTCCGGTGGGAAGAGGGGGGTAAGGGACCCTCTGGGAAGGGGTAAGCCAAAATCATAGTTATATATTTTATTTTTCTAATAAAGATTTAATGATAAATTATATAAATTCTATTTATAAAATCTGGTGTGACTGGCGCACAGCACACAACTTTCTCTTACCTTCGGTAATCGAAAGTTGTGTACTGTGCTTGTCACACCAGATTTTTTGTGTCGACATATATTTAGTTCCCGACAGTACGGACATTTGAATTCAGATGTAAAATTTATAAGTATGGGAAAATATTTATATTTTGTTACCATGGCAACCATTTCTCCTATCTTCCCTATGAAATACAAGAGTAAAGTGGTCTTCAGAAGATTTCAATCGCAAAATGAGAATATACATTTTAAAGAGCATCTAAAAAATAATTGATTTTTGAATTTTAAAAAAAATCGTTGGAGCAAATTTTGAGAAAATCGAAAAAAACTGAAAAAGTACATCAGTAAAGTACTAGTACTCTTTGGCCGATTTTGATTAAAAGCTTATTTTTCCGGTCCCGGGAGGTGTTTAACTTAAATATAAAATTTCAACCTCGTAGCTCAATTCCTTCATCCTTAAAATTGAACACAGACACACCCACCCACCCACCCACCCACCCACCCACCCACCCACAGACAGACCATGTCGCGAAAACCACTTTTTTTGGATTCAGGGGACCTCAAAACGTGAAGATCCATCAAAATCTCGACATCGAATTTTTGACATGAATCCAATACTTTCTCTCTATATATATATTACATATATACATAGGTAAGAGAAAGTAAAAAGCAAATTTTAGTATTTTTTTTTATTATTTTAAATAAAAGATCGGTTGCAGCAAATGTTCGAAGAGAAAGGTACCCCAAACCCAAGTTTATTAGTTGCCAGCTCGATGTGCTGGATCTCTTTATACGTGTTATCATGGGCGATGAGCTCTATGGTTTGACTAAATCACCAAACATCCACTACTTCTTAGTGCAGGATTTTATTAGCAATTATAATAAATAGAAAGGAGCCTTCAGCAACATTAAAACTAAAATTAAGGAAACAGGCGACTGTAGAGACGACATGAAGTTTCTCTACCATCTCACTCGTGTCTTCCATCACTTCGCTGAGAGTAATGAAATCTTTTTTCGTGAAATTTCAACAAATTCCAAATATCAGCAATGCACGCTGGACCTCTTGAGCCATTCTAGCCCTTCTTGAGTTTATTATGATGCCTGAAATCCGCAAAAGATTGCGCAAAATTTGTCCATTCATTTCTTACTAAGGGGCTGATCATTAAATCAGCAGCCAATGGTTTCGCGTTTAAGATTTTGATGAACTATCTGCAGCTCTGAATTAGCAGGGTTAAATTTCTTGAAAACCCTTTGGAAAATAGATGAATTTCCAATCAACATTGCCCGAAACAACCAATGTTGTGAGCGTGCGGTGAAATCAAAGATATGGTAGAAGTCTACTATGACTCCTCCCTTAACAAGGACAACCCCCACTGAGATTCACCCTCAACAATGACCTTATTTAGAATATTTGACTTCCTTGTTTCTTTAATGACCCTATATAAGTGAGTCTAAAGCTTGTGTACAATTTTGTATCTATTTAGAGTGACTTCAAAAAATTTGCAAAAAATCTGATATATAAAATTTTCAAATCATTTTGTGCGTGACGTTTTTTTTATCAAATCACCTTGAAAGTAAGATTTTATTCAATATTTAGTAAAAGTTCATCATGTTATGATACAGGGATCCGAGGTTGTAAAAAAGTCATACCCCTAGTGTATATCCATCAAAATCTCGACATCGAATTTTTGACATGATCGCAATACTTTCTCTCTCTATATATATTAGATATATACATAGGTAAGAGAAAGAAAAAACAGTATTTATTTATTTAAAAGAATTGTTGGCATTAGGCCACCAGCCATTTTTGCCATCGCTATAACATAGTATTAAAAGTAAATTTTTTAATAAATTTTCCCAAAGTTAAATGGAGATAAAGATGGTGAATTTAGTGCAAGAAGAAAGGACTTTAATTAAAGCAATTCATCTGATTTTAACTCCCCCTTAGATGACCTCCATTTTCTAATTTCCCTTGACCGCAACAATATCGTTGAAATGTCTCTTGGACTTTAATGATCCCGGTTTAGTATAAAACCTCCATCCCATCCAGCCTGTATAAACATTTGATCAATTTGGGCAAGATGGCGTTTAAGGGTGGCGCAGCTGTTGCGACCCAATGACGTCGTCAACGGATGATAATCGAAGCCTCTCGCTCCTTATTTTACTATCTCTTCCTTCTCTATCTCTCTCTGCCTTTATTACTTGACAAGTAGTCTTTATCGTATGTTGCCTTCTCTTGAATTCAATTATAACTATCATTTTATCATCTACGATATTTTTTTTTGGGATGAAATGATATGGTTATTATTCGAATCTATCAACGACATAAATATAATAGCCTATTTGTATAATAGTCGAATTTTAAATTTAAAATTTAATAAAATTTAGGATGTGGACCGACTAATGTAAATCGAGTTCATGTCTAATAAATTATTAAAATAGATGATTAAATTTTAAGACAGCGGTTTCCAACCCTTTAGCTTGAACTCACTGAAAATATTTTTTTCTTGCCTCCTACATTTTATTTATTTTTTTTGAATAGATACAATAATGTTGACACATTTAAATCATTTATTACAACAACAAAAAACTGAAAACTACAATTAACAGATTAATAATATGATTTTTGAGCCTCCCCTGGCAATAATTCGCGTCTTACCGGTCGAAAACAGGAATAATAATCACACTAGGAATTCGACAAATTTTGTTTGATTTGACATATAACGCCTCTCAACCTTTTTTTTGTCACGCCCCACCTTTAACGATTTCAAAATTTGACGGCACTCAAAGAAAAAGAAGAGTTTAAAAGTTGTTTACTTAGCTATGGTGCACTGTGTAAAATAGTTATGATAGAGGAAAGTACCCAAATACGGACCCCTGCCCTAATGTGGACCCCCATGGTTATTGTCTCTGTTTAGTGCTGAAACTTAGCGAAAGACAGTGTAAATACTAGTGCAAGATTCCACCACAAAGTAGAAGTGCCCTAACGTCACCTGCTCTAGTTGTTTTCCTGACATTTAGTCATTACGTGTTTTGGCAAAATTAAAAGTTTTTGTGAGTGCTCAGTTTTTTTTAATTGGACGCGATAAGTGACAGGTAAGCCTTCCAACCCTTATATATTCTTAAATGGTAATGTTGAAGGAATCATTTGACCATGTAATTATTTCCAATGTGATGTTTTTTTTATCAAATATGGCGTTTTGAAAATGCAGGAGTGAGGTGCCTAAAACGGACCCCCAACAGTTGCCTAAACTGGACCCCCTACATAATGTGTGATGTTTTATGTAAAACTTTTATGTAAACTTCTACCCCTTATAAAACCCAATGTTGAAGTATTTACCTTGACTTTTCACATTTTCAACATTCCTTTTTTTCAATTTTCACATTTATTTTTATTTTTTTTTTTTTTTTCAATCACATTTTCAATTTTTGCATTAAAAAATGTTCAAATAAAAAAATATATTTTTTGTCAAACCGTTCTATAATTGTTTTTCAGATTTATTCCCTTTCCTAGTTCAGTAAATTAAGTTTTTGGTCATTTTACCCAGGGGTCCAGTTTAGGCAACCTTTTTGAAAATCACCAAAGTGTAAGTTTTAAAAAAAATTGTTACCCCTGCAATTTATACATATATATTTGCCATAAATAAATTACCAATAGTGCATCACATAGTAAAGTAAATATTACATATCTTTAAAACAGGTTTTTTCAATAATTTATATACTTTATACTATAAAAACAAAATGGGGGTCCGAATTTGGGTACTTTCCTCTAATAATTTTGAATGTAAAATAAAATTAATATGTACTACAAAAACAACAGTACGTTATTAAGGGATTTTTATATAATTGTAAAATCAATTTAAATTACATATTAAAATTTTCTTATTTCTACAAAAAAAAAAAAAAATTGGAGATTTGGTGGAGGGAAATCTCCTGCCCCCGTCCCCTCGTTGGATCCGCGCCTGGTCCAACTCAGAACTAAATGTACTCCATTCAAGGGCGGATACAAGGGGAGGGGGTGGGGTAAAGGAGGTAATTCCCCCCCGAGATTTGAAAAAAAATACTTTTTTTCTAAAAAAATTTATTTTTAATGTAAAATTTTAAAAATTAATACATAAAAATTTGATTTGTATTTATATTCTGGCAAACAAGTACAGAATGCGCCTTTAAATTACCGAAATTAAGAAAAAAGTGTGTTGTGCGACCAGTTACACCAGATTGCCCCCCCCCCCCCGAGAAACACCTCTGGATCCGCTCTTGAGTCCATTACACAATTTTCAAATATTGGGTTATTTATGAATTTATTATATTTGAAAAATGATATACAGTGATATAGGCTACACCTCGGACGTTTTGATCAAATCGGGCTAAAACCACGCATAGAAACCGAACTAGATAGGAGGATAGGGATCGAGTTTATTTGATTGGTATTTGAGCTGTCAACTTTTGGTGTCACACTTAAATTAAAAAAATTCTTAATGAAAATGATTTTTTAAATATTACTTTGCCTAAGAATTTCTTTAACTAAATAAGTTTTTTTTTTTTTTTTTTTTTTTTTTTTTTAAAACATTCACACTTTTTTCTCATTCACACTCACACTCACACACACATTCACACTGTCTTTTCGGCAGCTCAGGCCATATAAGACATTTACGATAACCGTTATTTATGAATTTATATATATTAGGGTCCAGGCATTTTTATTTAAGCCATCTGGTATCCAGATGGCTTAAATAAAATCATCGGACTGCCTGGGGTCCGAACCCGCGACGTTTGGTATATGAGGTTAGCACGCTAACCTCTACACCACGCCCCGAGGGCAACTAAATAAGTTATAAAGTTCTCTTTTGATTTTCTCAAGTAACGTAATTGATTTTCTTAACCCGGGTTCTCGTTATGTATCAGCCGGTGTTGTTAATATTTAGCTAGAGATGGGGGGGTGGAAGTGTAAATAGGCCATGAGAGAGAGAAAGGGGAGAGTCAAGTTGAGAAGCAAACGTTATCACTTCTCTGAATGAAAAGCAGCTGCGTCAGTGACGCCTGATGTGGCAGGGGTAAGAGACCCGCCCACCCCTTTCTATGCCTGCCACCCTGTCTTCTAAATTATATACCTTATAACCCATAACTTTATATATAGACATATCAAATCCAATATTTTCAAGTTGAGCTGCTCAAACAACGAACAACAAAGCTCAAAGCTTTAAAATATATAATGATAACATTATCAAAAATAATATTAATAATAACTCTTTCAAGAATTTCTCAAACTACTAAAGCTATATAAATATAGCTACGTATATGCTTTATTTATTAAACTTTGGTTTAAGATTTGAAAAGTTATTTAATTAACTTTGAATGTTTTGCGAATTAATTTTCAAAATACTATAGATAAATAATAATAAAAAGTTTTGTTTTTATATTAAATACTTTGACTCAGGAGATAGGGTTAAGAGTTTTTTGGGGAGAGAGGGTTCTCCTACCCTCTCTCTGCTGTCTCCTATCTGTTCGCTCCCCCCCCTGAGGGAACAGGTAGGAGACATAGTAGACACCTATGACGGGAGGTAAATGAAGCTGCTTCGTAAAAGATCAACAATAACTTTTAAATGTGTCGGTTTTTAAGAATGATAATTTTATTTAGATTCCCGAGTAAAAATGATTAAAAATGATCAAGGGATCCACACGCCCGCAGCAGGTCTGCATAGTGAACCTTTAGGGACACACAGGATATACACGTCCACACCAGGAACACACATTTTTCTTCTGATCACTTTCGATCTACTACGTGTGTATCCCTGGGTGTCCCTGGTGCGGACGTGTGTATCCCTGGGTGTCCCTGGTGTAGACGTGTATATCCCTGTGTGTTCCTCAAGATTCACTATGCAAACCTGCAGCAGGCGTGTGTATCCCTCGAGCATTTTTAATCAGGTTGAAGTAAAAATTGAACTATTAATATTACTAACTCCTCTCCCCCCCCCCCCCCCGTGTTAATGTACCCCCGGGTCGAGAGACTCAAGTTGTTAGATGTCAATAATAATAGTTTGGAAGCCAGGGGGGGGGTTCGGATCCCAGGCAGTCCGATGAATTTGGATACCAAATGATTTAATTAAATATGCCTGGACCCTCTAATATATATTGTTTCTAAATACTGTGTATAATAAGTCTGTATAATAGTCTACATGGCCTAAGATGCCGAAGACTAAAAAAAAGAAAGTAAAATATCAATGTTGATAACCTAAAAGCCAAAGGGGCGTGGGTTCATATCCCAGGCAGTCTGATTTGGATACCAAAAACTATAAATAAATGTGTCTAAATCACATAATAATTATCGTTCAAAGTGTACATGGCCTAAGGTGCCGAAAAGACTTAAAAAAAAAAAAAATATTACTAGCCATGGTTTCTAAATACAGCAGTTATTATATTTTTCAATATGGTATTGAATATACGAATGACGATTAATACTTTAAAATTGATATCTTTCATGTGAATTTAAATAATAGATATATATCTTAATTATCTTCAACTAATTTGGAATTCCTAACCAAGATGACCGAGTGACAAACGTATTTAAATAATGAACTAATTGTACGTCCTTAAAAAAGGCACGTGCTCTACATTTTTGATTAACGTAATAATCGACTGCTTACGAATAAAAAAAAGAGAGAGGAACAATTCTTTTTTTTTTTTTTTTTTTTTTTGAAGATAAGAGAGAATAATTAATTAGATAGCAATGGCGTCGGATATTATTATTATTTTATTTATAATAAGAGGGATAATAATATTAAAACGTAGCGCTCTTTAAAAAGCGTTAGTTAATAAAAGCCATAACATCTCGCAAATTTTATTACTCTAAATTTTAATTTTTTTCCTTTTTCCGCTTTCCAATACAATTTTAGCTCTAACTTTATTTAAGTTTTTAATTTAATAAATGGGAATAAGGAGCTTTATCAGCTGGCAGATAAGCAGTTTAGTCATTTTAAAAAATATAATTATTTATTGCTTTTTAATTATTGTAAGGAAGATAGAAATCATTTCTCCCTTTATAAAAAATAATTTGTAATCTATACTAGCAGCTCCACCCCCCCCCCCCCCTTCCCCCTTTTTAACGGCTTGAATTTTTTAACCTCGAGAAAGACTAATCAAAAATCTGATTAATTCCAGCTTCTCCAAATTAAATTATAATTTTTACTCTCTAGAGAAAGAGCTCTCTCTATCTCTTATCTGCATACTCATTTTCACCCTCCCCTTTACCATTTATTTATATAATTATTTTTTGTAACCATTCTT
>JAKCPI010010999.1:0-29644 GCA_023213315.1 Euborellia annulipes | reverse complement strand
CAACCCAATAGCAATGACTTTTTTTCTTGTTTTATGCAAAAAAAGTGAACAGAGTAATAATGTTGTGATTTAAATAAAGAAATCCATTTGAAATTTAGTACACATACAGTACATGGTCCAGGGTATAACGTAGTAATAATTTGAATCTCTTAAATATTTTAGAAAATTAATTATAATCAAATTTCTTCAATATGGGAACACAAAATCAACAAGTTGGCTTGGAAATTAGAGAGGCAGTTAGTTGCTCTGTGACAAGCTTTCCAGGTATTCGACATGGGGCTGTGAGAGGAGCTACACAGCAGTTGAAAAACGAAAAGAGCACGCATTTTTTAATAAACTTTTATAGATTTTAATACCATTTTTTTTTTCTTTCTTTAATTTTAATAACAAAATCAAAAATTTATTATTAATAAAAATCAGGTTGAAAGAACTTTTCACGGTCATCCCGAAAACGTTCGTCTCTGTGTGTGTGTGTGTGTGTGTTAAATACCACTAGATTTTATTTTTTTTTTTATTTAATTAAAAAAAGAAAAATTATTTTTTGGATGCACGAACGAAATGATTATTTTCTTGACTACTGAATGACATTAACAGTTTCGGTCCCTTTTGCAGACCATCTTCAGGTCTATTTGTAAGAACATTTCTTCTTAATTTATATTTTTTTATATTCAATAACAAATTACGTTTATTTTTATATTACAATTTTTTACTTATTTGTTGTTTATTATAAACTAGCTACTTCGTCTGTCTACGTTCCTAGACAACCCATACGCTATTGTCTAATTTTTTTTATAGTTAAATAATTTTGAACATCAATACATTAGGCCTAATATTCAATGAATACCTCGACTCCGAGTTGACAAGTCTTAGATATGTTTAACTATTTTGTGAGTATGTTTTTTGTGGGTTGGAGGCTGGAGATCCTGGGCTTGATGCCCAGAAGACATTGAATGCATAATTTTTATATATATTTATTGCATTATTTCCGTTCCTAAGTAACTGGTGAGGACATTCTTTAATTAAAGGACTGACACTTTTATTGAATTTTTATCCTGGAGTTCCGAATTTCATCTTTGGTTTACAAAAAAACCACTTTATATATTCCATTCACTTACCTCTATATTCTTACAGTCTATAGAGAGCGAAAGTATGGATCCATGTCAAAACTTATTACGACTATCCGGTATGGGTAAAGTATACATACTGGGGGACCAGTCACACCAGCATTCTGAATATTTAAGCAAATTGGTACCAATGTTGAATTAAATAAAATCATCGGACTGATCCCGGGCTCCAACCCCCGACATTTTGTATATTTTCTACGGGGTTCGCTAGTGTAGTACGCTAGGGTGTCCGCCTCTACAGAGAAGCCCCTGGCTTCAAACCCTGTACGTGTGGGATTTTTCATTAAATAAAAATATTTATTTAATGTAAACAAATCCTCAAGCAGGCACTGGATTGGAATATTGTATCTCTTCACAATAGCCCCCAGGGAACTCTACAAGGAGAGGGAGTTGCTGTGACATCCCGTCCTGTGGAAGGAGCGTAAAGAAGGTTCCCTCTCAGTGATACATTCTTCGAAAGGAGTCGGTGCTGAGGGAGTCCCTCCTCAAACTAGGACATCCTCCCTAGCATAGAAAAGGTTGGATAAAAGGAACTAGAAAATAGGATTAGTTCATTACTCATAAGGTGGGGTTAGAGATGGAAAATGGGGTAAATTCACGGGGTGCCGGTTGTGTTTGCGGTGTGTGTCTTCATGCACAAAAGCATCTCGTCAGTTAATGAGAATAAAAAGTTCTTTTTTTTTTAACATTAGTAACGTTGGTAGCATTATCCTAGTCATTAACTAATTGCAAAATCATCAAATCAATTCCTTTATTCATTTAGAATTTAAATAAGTATATTATAATATTTCAATAATGCAAGGACGTGAAGGTAGAAAGAAAATAAATTTATATTAAAGAAATAAAAAACTATAAATTTTAATTAAAACGAAGAGTGGATATTTTTTAATAAATAGTTACTTGAAAAGATCATGGGTTACATTCTCAAGATCATCATCATATGGTTATAAAACATATGGCTGGCTGGCTACCACTTTTTTTTTGTTATTTTCCTTAACCAATCGAAGATGGAGTTTATGCAATTGCAAAAAAAAAAATGACGTGACCCAAAAGTTCTCAAGTAATAAGGTTTTAAATAAATCGGCCAAAGTGTATGCCTACTTATTTTTTTCAAAATTCGCTTCAATTTTTATTTGTTTTATAGAGCCCCCTGGAAAATGGCGGGCTTTGCCACTTATACCACTATAAAACAGAGAAAAACGGTATGGGACGAGAAAAGGAGGCGTGATTCGGAACCGGCGCGCCGATATGACGTATCGCGCTAGATTATTTAATTTATTTTTCAATAGTTACTAATTGTTTCTTCATCAATTAAAAAACCATTTTAGGCACAAAATTTGACCTAGAATGCGATGGTTTTACTAAAAACGTGCTACGATTGAGGCCCCATTGTTAAAAATCGATTTAAAGATTACAATTGTTGACAACAATGTGAAATTTTTAATAAATTTTGGTGGAACAATTTGTTTTCTTAAAATTCACTCTTTTAGCTTTAAAATGTTAAAAAGTTTTTTTTTTTTTTTTAGCTCAAATAGAACCGGAATTATGAATTTTTAAAAGTCAGTCACCAATTTCTCAAATTTTTGACCCTCTTTATTTTCCAAAATATTAAAAAAAAAAAAAACTGATCTCTTTTTTTTTTGATATAGAGCCCTTAAAAGAAATATAACAGCCAAATAAAAAATATGACCGTCAGAAAGTGTTCGGTTTGTAAAAGAATTATTAGTCTGTGCATGTGTGGGTGTGGACAGTTTTAAGGAAATGAGCTACGAGGTTGAAATTTTATGTTTAGGATCCCTTTCGAATTCATGAAAATAAGCTTTTAAACAAAATCGGTTAAAAAGTACTAGTGCTTTACTGATGTACTTTTTCAGTTTTTTCGATTTTCTTAAAATCTACTCCAACGATTTTGTTTAAATTCAAAAATCAACTATTTTTTAGATTCTCTTTAAAAAGTATATTAGTGAAATTTTTGTGGAAATTGTTTGAAGTACACTTTACTGATGTGATTTTTCAGTTTTTTTCGATTTTCTCAAAATCCACTCCAATGATTTTGTTTAAAATTCAGAAATCAACTATTTTTTAGATTCTCTTTAAAAAGTATATCAGTGAAATATATTATATAATATATATTATATTATGTTTATAGGATGTTTTGTCTCCCCCCCCCCCATGCAAACCCTGCTATATTGTTTATGTTCTTTATGAAGAAGGAAGGGAAATGTCAATGCTCTTGTTACGTGGTCAATCTGAGTTCCAGGGAGACAGTTTGTTATTTGGTATGTGGATGGAAAGAGAAGGGCACTTGATTGACCTTAAACAAATGACCAGATGATTCAATCTCTTGATTATCTTTCTTTTCAACTTGTTATGAGTTGAGGAACGATTCAAGTTAACTTCCCTTAAATTTTTCAAATAAAAAAAGATTAGTATATAAAACTATGAAGAACACTTAGCAAAAGAATATTGATAAATACAAATAAATTTCTCTCGCCTTTGGCGGGCGACCCCCCTCCTGAACCTCCCCTTCAGCTGGCTCCGGACTTTTAAAAATTATTAGGGGGGCCTAAATATGATTGACGCAGAGGGTATTGGTAAGGTGTTTTAAGATTTTGCCCTGTTTGACCCTTTAACGATAGTGAAGCCTTTTTTTCTGGGGGGAGGGGGCTCTTCCCTCAACATTGGGGGGGGGGGGGGCTCCAGCCCCTTGGGCCCCATGGAGTCGGCGCCTGTACGGATCCTCGCCTTTTCTTAATCAAGTGCCGCAATTTTTCATCCAGGCAATTTTATTTTATTATTATTTTTTTTTTTTTTTTTTTTTTTTTTTTTTTAAATACTCACACTTTTTTCTCATTCACACTCACATTTACACAGTCTTTTCGGCAACTCAGGCCATATAAGACTTTGACGATATCCGTTATTGATTAATATACATATTGGGGGATCCAGGCATTCTTATATAAGCCATTTGGTATTCAAATGGCTTAAATAAAATCATCGGACTGCCTGGGGTCCGAACCCGCGACTTTTTGGTAGCACGCTAACCCCTACACCAAGCCCGCGGGCATCCAGACAATTAATAATAAGGATGCATACATATCTGGCTTATAAAAGCATACAGATTTCTTATCCCTTAGAAGGGAATCTATATAATTGCCGGGTATCCGTCTGTCTGTCTTGATCCAATCCTACAGTAGTCCCATTCCCGAATTCTCTAAGGAATTTTTTTATTTGAAGAAAAAGCCTTAAATTACGGCATAAAAGCCCTCAATAGCCTGCAAAAAAAAGCTTTTACTCCTGGTACATCGTGTGCGCAGACACGCACCAGTCCCAGTGTCAGTAGTGGCCATCAACCCGGTTCCCAATGTTTGGAAGTGAGGATGTCCTAGTTTGAGAAGGGACTCCCTCAACACCGACTCCTTTCGAAGAATGCATCACTGAGAGGGAACCTTCTTTAGGTCCCTTCCATAGGACGGGATGTCACAGCAACTCCCTCTCCTCGTAGAGTTGCCTGTGGAGATAAAACCCAATGCTTTCCATTGGGAAAATTTTTAGCTTTCCCATTTGGTGATTTAGGGATCCGGAGTATTTTTTCCCTCCACTCTCCAGAAAATGACGGGGGTTTCATTGGAATTAGAGTCTATAATTTCTACCTACGTTATTAGTATACATTTCGACACAAAATTCAATTGCTAAAATTTAATAATTTTTTTTATCTAGGATCTTTTTTTTTTGCTATTGATTGATAAATTTTTATCGTTCGGGATGAGATCTTTTCCAGTTCTAAATAATAATTTAAAAAAAAATTTGTCTTGCTCTACTTTTAAAATAAACCATATAGAATAACTTAGTTTTTGTATTTATTTATTTTTTTATTAATTTTTAATGTTAAATTAGAACGGAAATGCAAAATCTTGCCTCATTGATTGATTAATATGTATACTGTATTTACAAATATTCATACGTACACATGATTTATTTATTGGAGTATAAAATAAATATTTTTTTATTACCCGCCTCGAGGATAATACAATTATGTGGGTGGAAGTTTGATTTTGTAATAAATTTAAAAAGAACAAATTGCAAAGTAAGATGAACCATGAAATTATTTGCTTCGATACGTAATCTTTTCATATTTGTTAAAAATAATGTTTTTTTTGTGTCTCTTTGAAAAGAAGTATCCGAAATTGGTCCCCACCGATGGCGGGCAACGCGACTAGTAGAATATAAAATTTCAAGTTTGTCTTCTAAACGACGGCATTTAAATAAAAATTAATTTATTATATGAATCATAAGTTATAACTTAAAGAAAGAGCAAAATCATTGAGTTGAGGGTTTGAAATGAGGTCATTGAGATCATTCAAGCATGATCAGGTGAAAAGAACGTTTTTTGATCATTCAATCTCTCTAACTACTTGAATTGTTCATTAAATTTTCACTATGGTATCTGAAAAGATAAAATTGTTATCTTCCTGACCTGTAATTCTTCGAAAAGAGTCGGTGGGTCCCTCCTCAAACTAGGACCTCCTCCCTAGAATAGAAGAGGTTGGATAAAAGGAAGGAGAAATAAGGATTAGCTCATCAGGGGGAGAGGGAGTTGCTGTGACATCCCGTCCTGTGGAAGGAACGTAAAAAAGAAGGTTCCCTCTCAGTGATGCATTCATTCTTCGAAAGGAGTTGGTGCTGACTCCTCAAACTAGGACATCCTCCCTAACATAGAAGAAGTTGGATAAAAGGAACGAGAAATAAGGATTAGTTTATCAGGGGGAGAGGGGGTTGCTGTGACATCCCGTTCTGTGGAAGAGTTCCTTCACAGTGATGCATTCATTCTTCGAAAGGAGTTGGTGCTGAGGGAGTTCCTCCTCAAGCTAGGACATCCTTCTTCCTAGCATAGAAGAGGTTGGATAAAAGGAACGAGAAATAAAGATTAGCTCATTAGTAGGAAATGAAAGCAGGAGGAGGAGGAGTTAGAGATAGGAAATAAAGTAACTTAATAGGGTGCCGGTGGGTGGCTACGGTCAGAGGCTCGTTGGGTTTGAAGTGTGTGTATTCGTGCACGGAAGCACCTCGGACAAATAAAAGGAGATCACGGAAATAATTTCAAATAATAATAATTCTCAAAAACAAACTAACCCTCTTGTTTTTTGGCTCGTTTAATTCTTTAGTCAATCTTTTTTTTCGTTAATTCAATTCCATTTGATGAACAACAATTGAAACTGCTGGAGGTATTTTCAGGCCAAATTTTATTCCACTATTCAGTCGACGTTTCGGGAGACTTAACGCCTCCCTTCATCAGGACTCTAGACATGTACAAAGACAAAAATACAGCTTAGTTTACATTAAAATGATTCTCACTCACTCTCACTCGTCTTTTTTTTTTTTTTTTTTTTTTTTACATATATTCTTACAACAATAATGTGTGCTACATACAATGTGGTTATAAAATAAAATATTTTAATAATTATAATTTTATAACCACATTGTAAGTAGCACACATTATGTTGTAAGAATATAGTAAAAAAAAAAAAAAAAAAAAAAAAAAAGACGAGCGAGAGTGAGTGAGAATCATTTTAATGTAAACTAAGCTGTATGTTTGTCTTTGTACATGTCTAGAGTCCTGATGAAGGGAGGCGTTAAGTCTCCCGAAACGTCGACTGAATAGTGGAATAAAATTTGGCCTGAAAATACCTCCAGCAGTTTCAATTGTTGTTCATCATCTATCTACACCAGGCTTTCCCAATCATCATTAGTCAATTCCATTTATTTTTTTTTGATTGATCAATCAATCAACAAAAGAACTTTAAACTAAATTAAAAAAAAAAAAAACAAAATGAATAATTGAATCTTAATGTTAAAAAAAAATTATTTTCCAATTTATATGCATAGTAGCTGCTAGATATGACCATTAGACATATCAATTAAGAGTTTACTGACACCTATAATTATTTTAATTTAAAATGATGCAATTAAAAGACCATTATTATTATATGAGCACAAAAATGAAATTTTATATGCTTAAAAATATCGAAAATTTTAATAGTAAATAATTAGTGTGATTTAAATCAATTGAAAAAAAAAATTATTTATTTTAATTAAATCTCGCATTTATTATTTAATGATTGAAATTAAATTTTAATTGCTTTGATTTTGATTTCCTTATATGGAAATTAGTGCTGTTCCTAGTGTTCCTAGTGCGGTTTGAAATAAATTTAGATACAAGTGTTGAAAGCTTAATCTCAAGTATAAATTTAATCTTTTTGATCTCTGATTCACAGGTATTAATATTATTTGAAATTCCTACCGGGATCCCCGGTTTATTTACCTGAGGTCCACGAAGAGAGACACACCTCAAACCCAACCGGCCGTAGCCGTCCGTCTACCGGCACTCCTTGAAGTTACATTATTTTCTATCTCTAACTCCTCTTCCTGCGTTCATTTCGCTAATGAACTAATCCTATTTTCTAGTTCCTTTTATCCAACCTCTTCTATGCTAGGAAGGATGTCCTAGTTTGAGGAACTCCCTCAGAACCGACTCCTTTCGAAGAATGCTCACTGAGAGGGAACCTTCGTTACTTCCCTACCACAGGATGGGATGTCACATCAACTCCCTCTCCTCGTAGACTTGCATGAGGGTTATAAGTTAAGGGTCGACTTCTTTTACATGCATAGAAATATTAAATAATTATAGAAATAAATTAAATATTAAATGAAGTTTTTTTTTTTTTAAATAATTTTAGTTATTAAGCTTATATATTCTGAAACTAGAGTTTCCTCCGAGTAAAATGATATATCACACATATATATTCATATAGAGGGGAGGAGAAGAAAAAAAGCCGCCAATAATGGCTCCCTCACCCATCAATTTAATAAGTATTTGAAGGGACACGCGTCACGCCTGGTCATCATCAGTTTTATTCTCCGGTTCCTTCTATATACGTATGGTCCACAAAGCCCAATCTAAAAATATAGTTGTTGCAATTATGTAAAAAAAAGAATAATTTTAAACTGCACTTGGAGCATCACTAATTTCCATATAGAGAAAATAAAATCGAAATAATTAAAATTTCAATTATTGAGTAATGAATACGAAATTTAATTATTAATATTTTTTTTTAACTTCATTTAAAATAAAATCAAAATAATTAAAATTTAATTTCAATTATTAATTAAATAATATTACGAGATTTAAATATTAGATAACTTATTTAAATGAAGTTAAAAAAAAAAGAATATTTAAATCTCGTATTTATTATTTAATTATTTTGATTTTATTTTCCTATATGGTAATTAGTGATGCTCCAGTTGAAATTAAAAATTATTCTTTTTTTTTGACATAGGCTAATTGCAACAAGTGAATATGCATGCAGTGGCTAAACTAGGGGCTACAGGCGGGCGCGAGCCCCCTACCCCCGCCTCCGAGGCGCACGAGCCCGGGCGCCCCCCAAACCGGCATAGGCGCCCCACGGCCTCTACAAGATATAGCCCACAGCGAATGTGATTTTATCACTATTCTTTCATCGATTGTCTTAAAATTGATTGTTTTCTTTAAAAATTATATTACAACTTGAATTCTACTATTTTAAATGAATTTAATTCCAAAAATAATAAATAGTATATAGAGGCTTTATAATTAAAATTTTTTATTTTGCAATATATAAGCCCCAATTTGATGTTTTAAGGCTGTGGAGATTTACTCAGGATTCGTATAAGCCTCTTAATATTTAATTTTTTGAAATTCAAAATTTTTTTAAGCATGAAGGAATTGAGCTATGAGACTGAATGTTATATTTAAGTTAAACACCCCCGGGCCGTGAAAATAAGCTTTTAATCAAAAATCGGCCAAAAAGTACCTAGTATTTTACTGATGTACTTTTTCAGTTTTTTTCGATTTTCTCAAAATGAAAGGGCTTTTACCATTCTTCAGGCCCCCCCCGGCCCGCCCGGAATTTTCAAACCCCGCCCATTCCCGCCCGAGATTTAGTGAATGAATGAACGAATGTCTAGCAATTTTTAAATAAAATTTCATTTGCATGCCCGTCCTCCCGAACCCGTTTATTTAGACTTGCTACCCGCCCGTACCTGCCCGTAATTTTTTCTGGCTCTCCAAAGCCCGCCCGGCCCGGTCCGCGGGCCGGGTAGGTAACGGGCCTACGGGCCTAACCCGTACCCGTGCAGGCCTCTAATCGGGGGTTCGGATCCCAGACAGTCCGATGATTTTATTTAAGCCATTTGGATACCAAATGTCAAAGTCAAAGTCTTATATGGCCTAAGTTGCCGAAAAGACTGTGTGTGTGTGTGTGTGTGTGTGTGTGTGTGAACACGATTGCTTAAAAACCAAAGCAGCTAGAGAGATGAAATTGGGTATATGCTCCTTACACTAAAATTGTAGATTTCTATCAACTTTTGGAGTAAATACGTCACTTGGAAGAAGTACTTTTCCTAATAAGTTTTTTCAGAAATTTCGAAATTTTCAATTTCTTTGTTATATTATGATAAAATACTCAATTTTAAAAAGTTTTTATTCTTTGATATTTTTCCGAAAACTGAATAGTTTTTTGAAATAATCACAGAAGAAAACGACATTTTTCGTAAAAGCAAAGAAAAATCAAAACAAAATCATACAGGTGTCATTAAAAAACATGTAAATATAAACAAATTCGCTGAGGAAATTACAGGATGCAAGAAATTTGCCCGCCGAAGGCGGGCAATTGCTCGCCGAAGGCGAGCAAGGGAGCCAGGGGCGGAGCCCCCCTGCAAAATCGGCGCCCTAGTTGAGCTTCGCCCCCCCCCCCCCCCGCCCTCAAAGGCTGGTTACGCCGCTGTGCATGTGTGATATATCATTTTACTCGGGTGAATCTCTACTTTCAGAATATATACAGTTATTAATAATAAAAAAATATATCAATTTATCATTTCTTGTTGCCATTATACGAGTGCAAAATTTTTCATTTTTCCCAAACCAGTGGACCACATAATTATTATTTCTAACAATTCGTTGGTCGGTAAATTTTTATTCTCCACTCGTAGGTAATTCCTGAGTGAGTGCGGGCCTTCTTTCACAACATCAGAAATTAATTATTTTATATAGACTACCACCTCTAATGGTGACATACTCACTCTTATTATATTTTCCTTACATAATCCGCATAGTTAGTAGGGCCCCAGAAAAAAAAAGGGCGTAGAATTCTTCAAGATCTAAATCGTTTCGTTCGTTATTAGGTAAGTGTATTAAACACTTTGTGTTAGTGTGTGTGTGTGTGTGTGTCTGGTGATCGTTTCCGTGACCACACCCAAAGCGTGCACAACAGACAGACAGACAGACCTAAAAGGGACCTTTTTTTTAAATATTAAACAAATCAAGGACCACAACCTCTCTCTCTCTCTCTCTCTCTCTTATAACTTTTGGGTTGTTGTATTGATTTAAATGAATTAGATCACGCTTTTATATTTATAAACGAATATTAATCTATACAGGTGCACTTGGAATAACAACAACCTGTTTGATTGGGTTCAATTGCTTACGTATTTTTTTTTTTTTTTATAATTAAAAAAAAACCCTCAGGATTAATATTGAGTGAACAAACAACTCAAGTAGGTGTTAAGCCAATAAATTGGAATTTTTGTGAGTCATACAAAATCCTTTGTTTCTTTTTTGTTTTATTTATTGTTTCGGTCTCTACTACAAGCCTTCATCAGCTACACTAAAACAAATCAAGGACCACAACTCTCTCTATATAATATATCGTCATTCACGGAAAATTTAAAATTTTTGGGCATGAACATGATTGAGCCATTATGCCCAATATAACTTGGCCAGTATATATATATTTTCAGACATTAACCTGGCCCTGAAAATGATCCCATATGCGACCGAAACGTCGGCCCTGGTTTGATTGAAATATAAACTAGCTGCTTTGCTCATTCTTTCTACCTATTTGAATATATTAAAGATGACTAGGAGAGTCTTCAAGAGAAATAAACATCTTGGTCCATTTAATACTGAAGCAAAGCATATAATTCAAAATAAATTTTATTGCACTTTAGCTATTATAAGAAATTTATTTAATCAGGATTAGGTAGATGTAGGCAGCCAGCAAATAATAAAAAAAACTTTATTTAATTATCGTCGACGTTTTGGAATCAAATGGATTCCATCTTCAGAACGATAAGCTGTTAATGTTGCTTAGATTGATGCATTTCTGTTCATACAAAAATAAATTGAAATTCCTATCGGGATCCCCGTTTATTTACCCGAGGTGCTTAAGTGCACGGAGACACACACCTCAAACCCAACCGGTCTCTGGCCGTAGCCATCTATCGACACCTCGTGAAGTTACATCATTTCCTATCACTAACTCCTCCTTCTTGAGTTCATTTCAAGCTACTAAACTAATCCTAATTTCGGATTCCTTTTATCCAACCTCTTCTATGCTAGGGAGGATGTCCTAGTTGAGGAGAGACTCCCTCAGCACCGACTCCTTTCGAAGAATGTATCACTGAGAGGGAACTTTCTTTACGTCCCTTCCACAGGGCGGGATGTCACAGCATCTCCCTCTCCTCGTAGAGTTGCCTGGGGGCTATTGTGGTGAGATCAAATATTCCAATCCAGTGCCTGTTTGAGGATTTGTTAACATTAAATAAATATTTGTATTTAATGAAAAAATCCCGCACGCCCAGGATTTGAACAGGGATCTTCTTTGTAGAAGCCGACATTCTAGCCTGCTACATCAACGTAATCTTGCACAAATCCATTCAAAAGGTTGATAAGTCAGGGAAGACTAGCATTTGATTGGTTGTCATTCACTTGTTTGAGTGTTTAATTAATAACCAAATAAACACAACAAGGAAACAGCTTGTTTTTATTTTACAATCTTTTAATAATCAAAACAACAATCATTATAGATAATTTGTTTGTTTATTAAAATCAGCTCGAGATAACTTAACTTGACCTTTCTAATGTAATGAAAGAAAGGATGATATAACTCTGTTGAAAGGAGCGAGATAAATCATCTTTAAAAAATCCAATTGAATCAATTTATAATTTGAAAAAGAAAAAAAAGAAGGTGAGCAAGAAATTAGAATGTCCAAGACCTTGTCATAAAGAAAATGTCATAGATGGAGGGAAAAACCACAAATATAATAATTATTTATTGGGGGAAGCGACGACCGACGATCTCATTGACATATCAAAAATCTGGTGTGCTAGTCGCACAGCACCTTACCAATGGTAAGAAAAAGTTTTTTACTGTGCTTGCTTTCACACCAGATTTTTTTGTGTCGATATATTCAAAATTCAAAAGCTGGTGGGACTGATGGCACAGCATACAACTTTCTCTTACCGGAAAGAGAAAGTTGTGCACTGTGCTTGTCACACCAGATTTTTCGTGTCGACATATTTAGTTTCCGCCGATATATTAAAATTCAAAATCTGGTGTGATTAGTGGTACAGCACACAACTTTTATATTTTGGCAACCATTTCTCCTATCCTTCCTATGAAGTACAAGAGTAAAGTGGTCTTTAGAAGATTTCAAAGGCAAAATAAGAATATACATTTTAAAGAGCATCTAAAAAACAATTGATTTTTGAATTTTAATCAAAATCGTTGGAGCGAATTTTGAGATAATTGAAAAAAACTGAAAAAGCGCATCAGTAAAGTACTAGTACTCTTTGAACGATTTTGTTCAAAAGCTTCCTGTCACGTCCCATGGAAGCGCCTAACTTAAATATATAATTTCAACCTCCTAGCTTTTATCGTTTCTGAGATATTTTGTTCACAGACACACAGACAGACCATGTCGCGACCACCTTTTTAGATTCAGGGGACCTCAAAACGTGTATATCCATCAAAATCTCTACATTGAATTTTTGACATGAATCCAATACTTTCTCTCACTATATATACGTAAGAGAAAGTAAAAAGGAATTCATGTAAATGTTGATTAAAAGAGGAAATAAAAATACATAGAAAAGTCAAGGTATTGTTTTATTAATTTGACGATGGATGATGGATGGCCTCCAATGCCGAAGGACAGTAAAAATTATTAATTAAAAAACTAAATAACAATGCGGACATCGATTGAATTATAGCTATATTGATAAGGACATAGGTGATTACGTGAACCACACGTGACTATATTGATTACCAAGATCTTGTCTGGATAGAGGTCGATTCAAAAAAAAATCTGGTGTGACTGGTCCCGCAACCGGAAGTGTGTTCTGTTATTTTCTGTCGATATATATTTAATTTCCAATAGAATTCAAGATGTAAAATTTATAATCATAAAAAAATATTTATATTTTATTAATTTAGCATCTTTCCTATGAAGTCCAAGAGTAAAGTGTGTTTCAAACAATTTTGAGAGCAAAATAAGAATATACACATTTTAAAGAGGTTCGTGATTTTTGAATTTTATTCAAAGTCGTTTGAGAAAAAAAAAAAAAAAAAAAAAAAACTCAAAAGTACATCAGTAAAGTTCTAATACGCTTTAGCTGATTTTATTTAAAAGCCTATTTTCGCGTCTCAGGAGGGTACAGTGAGGGACAATATTAATGATTGAAGAGATGAAGTGGCTGTTATATTTGACAATAAGAGGATAAAGGAGCAAGCAGCCAGGTAGTTAGTCTCCACGAAATGAAACTCTCTATTGAGGAAACAGTTTCGGTTTTAATGAAATATAACCATCATCAGTCCATTTATCGAGATTGTGAGCTCAAATGACAAAGCATTGAGTCATATTGCGGAGTTGTCAGTAGATGTGTATTATACATAAATTATTTGTATAAAATACAAGGCAATGCAATCAGCTCAAGTGTAAAAAAACTTGCACGGCGCTCTGCTCACATTCCTTAGAAAATAATCACAATTTCGACATAGACAATCCGAAAATTCTCCTGCAGATGAATAACACAACGAAACGTTTATTTGCGGAGAAATGCTTCATCAAAGCACTGGGGGACCGGGCAATAAATTTCCAGACTGATTGTGTGGGGCTTAGTAATTTTTATATTTCATTTCTTGATGGCCTGGGAGCCAAGTTGTGTGTGTGAATTAAATAAGTATATAATCTGCTCCATCACCATCTCGAAAATCCTTTTATTTATTTTATTGAATATAATTATAGTTGGTGGCAATGTTGTCTTTCAGATAGATTTTGATTAAAATAAAATTGTAAACAATTTTTAATAATTTTATATTTTTATATAAAAAAATTCGAATATCAAATTTGTGTCAACTCATTGCCATTGACTTTTGCTCGGAGGGATTTGCTTGGGTTAGGTTGGATTATCGCCTTTCAATAAACAAACATGAGTTCGGTATACCATCATCACCTCTGACCCTATAAGAGGTCATTGTTCAAAATATTTACTATAATATCAAATGTAATAAATAAAATCTCTCATTAACAAAAACAATTTTGTATCTCAAACTTGGCGCTTCGTATAAGCTGATTGCATTGCCTTGTATTTTATACAAATAATTTATGTATAATACACATCTACTGACAACTCCGCAATATGACTCAATGCTTTGTCATTTGAGCTCACACTGTATGTATCAGTTATATATTGTTTGTAAATATTCAAATAATCTTTTGTTATTTTGATTTTTCTAACTCAACAATGCTTTCAGCTCAAAATGGACTGATGATGGTTATATTTCATTAAAACCGAAACTGTTTCCTCAATAGAGAGTTTCATTTCGTGGAGACTAACTACCTGGCTGCTTGCTCCTTTATCCTCTTATTGGACAATATTAAGTTACACCCATGCGTTTTCTACTTGTGATTATTTCATTATTTTTATAAAAGAAAACGCATGGATGGGACTTAGTATTGTCCCTCACTGTACATAACTTAAATATAAAATTTCAACCTCGTAGCTCATTTCGTTTTTGAGATATTTTATTTACAAACAGGCCTATTTTATTTTTTTTAAAGTGAAACTTTTATTATATCGCTACGAATTTTTTGGTTCTTCTATCAGCATGTCGCGTTACAAGTGACGTAGAAAGCCATGACGTCACTAACTGTGACGTCATGGCGACTCACACCAGGTTTTTTTTTTACTACGCTACGGAATTTATGCTTATTTCATCACAATATAAATAAAATAAGCCTATATAAAACAAAATTGATTATCTATATCTATACTATTATATAATTTCCGCTCTACACCCCTTACCCCCCCCTAAAATTATTGTTTTTTTTTCACTCAATTTTAATAAAATTTAAAATGACGCTTCTCTATGATCTAATTAATTGAAAAATGATATTCCAGACCTCAGATAGTTCTATAGGTCATTTTGATAACTTACCTACCCCAACATGAAATTCGGAGTTGAAGGACAAACTTCAATGCATTTACATAGGGATTTATATGATAATGTTTGTTTTTGAGTTATTTAGGCTCTCCAAATACTCAAAGATGCCAAAATTTTGTAATATTATCAATTGTGCTCGTAAAGGATATCAAGAGAAGTACAGATTCTTTACAGAATTAAATTTTAAACATAAAATAAGTTGAATCAACTGTCAGTGTCAGAGGTTATGCTCAATAAACAACAAGAAATTTGACTGAAACGAAGTTCAAATACACTTAAACACTTTATCTCAGGTAAATAACAAATAAAAATATCTATTTAGTTTCATATAATGATTCAAAACATTATTTAGGATAATCAACAAAGGTGAAACATCTCACAAGTGACAAGTGGGCCTCTCCTGGCTTGAATAGTGCTTGAATATGTGTTATAATTAAAATAAACGGATATAATCTAAGTAATAAACATATTTAAATAAAAAAGACAGCGGTATGAACAACAAAGGAAGGGTTTAAAGGTATGTTTACTTTTCTTATTCCAAATATGATTCAACCACCCATTCTACATTTACCTATATATATTTCCATTCATACATTGCAATTATTCATTATTTTCGAAATAATTTATATTTCTACTGTAAAATTTTAATTACTTAATTACTTGTTTTTTTTTTTTTTAGTTAGATAGATTCTCATATATACCTGAAGAATTATAAATTATTATAAATTATTATAATAAATGAACTAAGAAAAATGAGTATTAATTTTATTTTAAATTAATATATAAAAATTCAAATTCGAAATTTAATTTAAATAATATATTATGGAATAAAACAATTGTGAGATTTATTTATTTATTTATTTATTTTGAACACACTTTTTTCTCACACACACATACACACAGTCTTTTCGGCAACTCTGGCCATTTAAGGCTTTTTAATAGGGTCCGACCGAAACTAAGATTGAGGCCGAAACTTTGTATTTCCTATACAAAATTCATATCTCTTACCCTATATATGAAATATATAGAGAGAAAGTATTTTTTTTTAATGTGGTTTTAAGACATATTCTTATCAAAGGCGGATCCCGAGTGTTTCTCGGGGGAGGGGGGGGTAATCTGGTGTGACTGGTCGCACAGCACACAATTTTTTCTTAATTTCGGTAATTTAAAGGCGCATTCTGTATTTGTTTGCCAGAATATAAATACAAATCAAATTTTTAAGTGTTAATTTTTAAAATTTTACATTAAAAATAAATAAAGTATTTTTTTCAAATCTCAGGGGGGAGGGGGTAATTACCCCCTTTACCTCCCCTGTATCCGCCCTTGAATCTTATTTTATGAACATCTAGAGGTGTCTAAGAACTAAAAAGTTATTTATAAATCTAAATTCTTCTTAAACTAAAGGTCAGAAAAAAATAAACACTCATAATGCAATCCATCCATTTTTTTTTTATTATTATGTTATAAAATGTAGGTAGAATAGAATATCTCTCATATATTTTATTTACTTCTGAAAACATAAATAATTCAAGATTCACACCCAAAGAATAAATTAACAATTAATAAAAAAAAAAAAGCAAAAAAGATGTGAAGGGGAATTGTGAGGGATAGGGGGGGGTGAGGGGGTGGGAGGTTCCATTCCATATTACATAATTTGACTTGTCAGACTGGATTCAATTAACCTTTTAATATTATATTAGTTGTTTAATTCATAAAAATTTACACCGTCAAATACAAAAAAAAATCTGGTGTGACTGTCGCACAGCACACAACTTTCTCTTACCTTCGGTAATCTGTGTGTGTGTACCTTCGGGGTTCTGTGCTTGTCACACCAGATTTTTTGTGTCGAAATGTATTTAGTTTCCGACAGTACGGTACATTCGATTTTCAAGATGTAAAATTTATATATTTTGTTACCATGGCAACTATGGAGTACAAGAGTAACTGCGGCGCCCCAGGGTATAGTTTGGGAAACACTGGTCTATAAATTAAAATAAATTTATTAATTTAAAAATTAAAGATCACAAATGGCCTCAGGCAACTCTACGAGGAGAGGGGGTTGCTGTGACATCCCGTCCTTTGGAAGGGACGTTTCCTCTCAGGGATGCATTTCTCGAAAGGAGTCGGTGCTGAGGGAGTTCCTCCTCAAGCTAGGATATCCTCGCTAGCATAGAAAAGGTTGGATAAAAAGAATCAGAAATTAGTATAAGGGTATTTTATGGCTGGTGGAATTTGTATCAGGAATGAAAGTTGAAGAAAAATGCAGCCAGAATTTTTTCTTTAAAAATTCTTTAAAAATAAAAAATCTGTTTAAAAGGCTTATTTTGGAATCCATCCATATTTACCTAAACAGGACGGTGAATTTTAAAAAAGATTATAATACCACCGTACCTTTATATAGAGGTGTTTTAAAAAATGTCACAAAATAAGCCTGCTATGCCACCTAGCGCAAAAAAATAAGAAACATGTTTAATAAATCCGGGATTAAAATTCATTTGTATAAAAACTAACTACAAATCTAAAAATACATTAGATGAAATTGTACTGCCCTGAGTCAATTATCACATTAGGCACAAAAAAAAAATAAATAAATATATTGTATTGGTGATAGAAGAAGGAAAAAGTTGATCTTGAACAGAAAACTTTTTTTCCCTGATGTTATATCCTAAATTAATTTTAATACTTATACAATTCAAAATATATGAAGACCAACAGCAGGTATGATTTTCATTCTAGAAAAAAAAAAAAAAAAAAAAGTTTTTAAAAAAATGATTGTTAAGCAATATTTGTAAAAAGAAATGTTTCGTTTCATTGTTTATAGCTCCGAGGATGGCTTTGACCAAAGCCGAAACGTCAGCTAGCTGTTGAAATATATTTTTAAAGAAAAAATTCTGGCTGCATTTTTCTTCAACTTTCATTCCTGATAGAATCAGAAATAAGAATTAGTTTAGTAGCTAGAAATGAACTCAAGAGGAGGAGTTAGAGATAGGAAATAATGCAACTTCACGGAGTGCTGGAAGATGGCTACGACCAGAGGGAAGGTGTGTCATCCACAGCGTTTATTTCTTTAGTAGTACTCACCCTCAAGTTTAACAAACATGAATGCCCGATAGATTGAATTCCACCACTAACTGCTTATTGGGAAGTTTTTTGCAGTCTTATTTAATTGATTGTTCACGAATTCTGTTTCATTAACTAATTATTGTTGTTGTTTTTTTTGTTTCAGATACATAAAAGAATGTCAATAGACGACTTGAGGCGGACATTTCAAGTCGAACATCATTCACAAGGTGAGTGACTTATTTTCTTTTTGTACAGTAGTGTAAGTTCGATTTTTGCGTTACCTCCCTTCTAAGTTATTTTAGCTCAAATTCTTGTGTTGATTCAGGAACAAGGAAAATGAAGTTGTTGTCGATCTAACCCATTTCCTGACCTTTATTTTTGCCAATTTAAAGTTTCCCTTCTCTAATGTGTTATCTTTAGGCAAACTATTTATTTACGAGCCGAGCCGTTCGGCTTATTAAAAAATATAGACCCCCTTTACTTATCTTAAAATAAGATTTACAATCCTATTTGAGGATTAATGGAAAAAAAGAAAATTGAAATTCGTATCGTGACTCCCGTTTATTTACCCGAAGTGCTTGGTGCACGAAGTCACACACCTCAAGCCGTAGCCATCTACCGGCACCCCGTGAAGTTACATTATTTTCTATCTCTAACTCGTCCTCTTGCGTTCGAATCTAGCAAATGAACTAATCCTTATTTCTGGTTCCACCCTCCTCTTCTATGCTATGGGAGATGTCCTAGTTTGAGGAGGGACTCCCTCAGCACCGACTCTTTTCGAAGAATGTATCACTGAGAGGGAATCTTCTTTACGTCCCTTCCACAGGTCGGGATGACACATCAACTCCCTCTCCTCGTAGAGTTGTCTGGGGGCTATTGTGATGTGATCCAATGTTCCAATCCAGTGCCTGCTTGAGGATTTGTTTACAACAATCCTGAAGATGATCCCAATCTAGAATCGAAACGTCACTTTTATTTTCATTAAAAAAAGTTATCGCCAATATTTGCGGACCATGGTGTCTGGGGGGGGGGGGTCTTCTCTCGCGAAATTAGGGAATGTGAGTATTGGTGTTGGTCCAGGGTCTGTTGGTCTAATCCAAAGAGTAGCACAGCGATGCCTCGGAGCAGTTGGTGATCCTGGGCTTGATTCCCTAGGCGTTTGGCTCATCATCATATTTAAATTACAACATTCTATCAATTCTTCTTCAACTTATTTGACAAGCGAAAAGAGATCATGGATTTTCCCTCTTTGACAATCCAATCAATAACTATAATTATAAATAATAATAAAGGATTGACAAATAGAAGGAAGAATTTTGAAATGTTTAAAATGTGCAATATTATAGAAAAGAAATTTTCTATTTTGATCCATATGATTATATGCACATACACACAAACATACATAACGTTTAATGATAATAATAATAATAATAATATAATGGAAAACGTTTAAATAGTTATTTCAAAAAAATAGAAATGAAATAAGCTCCTTTCTAGGTGCTAACGCTAACTTGATACGTATTTCAATACTCAGTGTGTCATTTTCAGAAGTTATAGGCATACAAAATACTAAATAAGTATGATCATAAATGTTAAAGCTAATAGGCCTACTTAGAAAATAAAAGGATAATACAATTTAAGGTTAAGGAAATCCCAAATGAGCAACGCAGCTAGTCGTTTTTTAATTTTTATTTAACATAAAATACCAGGGGCAACGTTTCGGTCACTTGGCTTGGCTCTGATGATGGTCCAATATGTGGCCGAAACGTTGGCCCTGGCATTTTATGTTAATTAAAAACTGAAAAACGACTAGCTGCGTTGCTCATTTGGGATTTCCTGAACATTAAACTACATTTTTTGATATTTCCCTTGAAATTTATTAAATTTATTGTGAAAAAATTCTAAATTCTCTAAAGATCAATTCTGGTTAAAATATCTAAATTTCGATGAAAGATATTTTATTGCTTTTAAATACCTGTTTTATTGCTTTTCTTAAAATTGCCATTAAAAGAGAGGACTTCACCTTTAGCTTGAATTTAATTCAATTTCACAATAAATTTAATGAATTTCAGGGGAAATATGATTAAAGTGCCAAGGATCGAGGTTCGGATCCCAGGCAGTCCAATGAGTTTATTTAACCCATTTGGATACTTAATCACTATCACATACGTATAAAATAATTTTTTGAAGCAGATCTGCCGAAGGATTATCGAGTAATTAATTTTTTTAAATTGAAATTTAACATGTAGTCTATGGGTAATGTCGACGAAACGCACACATATCGAATTATATAGCCACCTCTGCATTAGATACAAGAAAAAAAAACTTACATTTTATCAATTCACTTCCGAGGAATACGTTAAACATAAAATCAAAAGTTTCTGCAGATATCTTTTAAAGATATTTTAACAAGAAAGTCAAAAAATTCTCCAAAATGACAGTCGGCAATATTTAAAAATGAGACTCAGACCAGTCTGGCAACGTCGCATAAAATAATACTCATTTCTCGCTGTCAGTTACATTTTTTTTCCATTTTACGATATTTTTTCTCGCAAATCGTCCATTGTGTTTAAACTGATTTGCATTAAACATTGTAATATATTAAATAAAATAAAATTTAAGGTTTTTAAGATTTAAAATAGCCCGGGAGCCGTGGCTCAGTGAGAAGACATTAGCTTCTCGCACCGGAGTCCCGGGTTCGCTTCCCATCCCAAGCGAGAAAATTTATTTCATTTGATTTGACTACAAATCATTTGAAATAAATAGGGATGGGGTCTAAATGGCCTTAGATGCCGAAAAAGACCTTAAAAAAAAAAAGATTTAAAATAAACAGCTGATAAATGTAATGTTGCCTGATCTATATTACGTGGAAAAACTGTTCAAGTCAAAAGTCATTCATTTATTATTTTTAAACTTGAATTAATTATTAATCATGATATCTAATGAGATCCAGGCATAATCCCCTTTATCATTTTAACCATTTGTTGGTGGTTTAACCATTTGCGGGTGGCCTCAGCGAGTGGAACGTCCCCGTGTTGCCATAGATAGAAATAATAATTTAAATAAACCCCTGAATGACATCAGCAGCCTCGGCATCTTATTTAGACTTTTTAACAATACTCAAAGTTCAGGCACATTTAATTATACCAAAATGGGAAATTAAAAAAAAAAAAAACTATTTGTAATCCAATTCCTTGGTTACGTATTAAAACGTAGGTTTGTTTATTATTAGCCATAACATGCGTGTGTCGTGTGTGTGCTATGTTTATTTCCTGTATTTCATCATTTTTGGCATACAATAAATTGTGATTTGCCAATACTCTTACTTGAATTAAGAATCTAATATCAAAACGAACGTTTAATTTGAGATTCTGCCTATTCTAGACATTATAAGCTAATTAAACAACTACTACCAGGTAAACAGCGAAGCCCCCCCCCCCCCCGTGGCTTTTATTAGTGTGTGTGTGCTAGCTACAGAGATTTGAGAAAATCAACATTAAAGTTTTTTGTTTTCATTGGATTATATATAATTTTTACTTTCTCTTACCTATGTATATATGTAATATATATATAGAGAGAAAGTATTGGTTTCATGTCAAAAATTCGATGTCGAGATTTTGATGGATCTTCACGTTTTGAGGTCCCCTGAATCCAAAAAAGTGGTTTTCGCGACATGGTCTGTCTGTCTGTCTGTCTGTGTGTGTGTGTGTGTGTGTGTGTGTGTGTGTGTGTGTGTGTGTGTGTGTGTGTGTGTGTGTGTGTGTGTGTGTGTGTGTGTCTGTGTGTGTTCAATTTTAAGCATGAAGGAATTGAGCTATGAGGCTGAAATTTTATATTTAAGTTAAACACCCCCCGGGACCGACAAAATAAGCTTTTAATCAAAATCGGCCAAAAAGTACTAGTACTTTACTGATGTACTTTTTCAGTTTTTTTCGATTTTCTCAAAATTCGCTCTAACGATTTTGATTAAAATTCAAAAATCAATTATTTTTTAGATGCTCTTTCAAATGTATATTCTCGTTTTGCCCTCAAAATTGTTTGAAGCACACTTTACTCTTGTGCTTCATAGGAAAGATAGGAGAAATAAATGGTTGCCATGGTAACCGAATTTAAATCTTTTTCTTTTTATTAGATTAAAAATCAATTATTATTTAAACGCCCATTTTTTTTTTCGGAGAAAACATATCTCTCTCTCTCACAAAACTATCTTCTCTCTTTCTACGCGTTTTAAATTTTTCTACCTTATCTTCGCATTTGGCCAATGTTAATTTCCTATAGGGATTTGTATGTTAATTTCGATTCAAAAGGGGGTCCCCTTTGGAACTTTTTACGCATTTAAAATTTTTTTTTCCAATTCTTATGAAATTTTGTATTTATTTACGAATCTATATTGTGTATAAAATGTCCAAATATGAGATTAAAATTTTGAAAAATAACCATAGTTTATTTCAAGCAATCAACATTTAAAATGCAAGTTTGAAACTAAGGTGCTATGGGAAACTAAATATATCTCGACACAAAAAATCTGGTGTGACCAGCACAGTGCACAACTTTCTCTTACCGAAGGGTAAGAGAAAGTTGTGTGCTGTGCGCCAGTCACACCAGATTTTTTTTTGTCAATTGTGCAAGTAACATTAAATATAAATTTTTTTAGGACATAATTCATCAAAATACTATTAATTATAGCATTTGAAACAATATTCCGTGCTTAACTCAATTTTGAATTTTTTTGGCGCTTGACACACTAATGCATAACAGGGTCCATATATGAAGTTGATCATACTTGGCGGGGTATAAAAAGGTCCCTTTTCGACTTAACCGCAACGATTGTGGTGCTTTTATATTTTTCCGCAAAGTGTTTTTTTTCTCTCTCTCTCTTTCTCTGCTTCTTATTATGTAATAGTTGATCGGTGTTGATGATCGATTGAAAGGTTGCCGGGTCTTCTTGAATTATACACATAATTAAAATAAAAGAGGAGATAAACATGGAGTTAATTCACTCACTTACCTCTTGAACCTTTCACTTAACGAATAATAAAAAAGAAAAGCTAATTAACGAGTGAATGGATTTGAAAATTAACTTAAAAATCTGATGTGACTTTTTTTTTTAAGCACACACACTTTTTTTCCATTCACACAGTCTTTTCGGCAACTTAGGCCATTTAAGACTTTATACGATAACCGTTATTAAATAGAGAATTATATATATCGTGTGATGGTCCATGAAGTAATTATGAAAAACATATAACCAAGTATTTATTGATTTAAATAAGCGGAAAATGTAATTGTAATGTAAAATGTACATTTTGCGCTTATTTAAATTAATAAATACTTGGTTATATGTTTTTGATAACCGTCATTTGTAAAGATATCTATTGGAGGTCCAGATATACTTATTTAAGCTATTTGGTATCCAAATGGCTTAAATAATCTGGCGTGATTAAGGCTTAGCACATAACTTTCTCTTACCGTGCTTGTCAAGAAGATTTTTTGTTTCCCAGAGCACCTTAGTTAACTTGACCACTTGCATTTCATAAGTAATTCAATTGATTCAAAATTTCCATAGGCTCTGTGTGTTTTAAATCTTGATTGCTTGAATGAAATAAACTATGGTTATATTTCAAAATTTTAATCTCATAAGCTTATTTGGAAATTTTATACACAATAGAAAATCCTAAATATCCAAATTTAATAATTGGAAATTTTTTTTTAAAAATGTAAAAAGTTCCAAAGGGACCCCCCTTTTGAAATTTCTTCGAAATTAACATACAAATCCCCATATGGGGATTTAACATTGGCTCTATGGAAGGAAGAGCTGAAAAGTGAATTTGAAAAACTGAAATACTACATCAGTAAAGTGTACTTCAAAACACTTTTCACGAAAAATTTTACTGATATACTTTTTAAAGAGCATTTCAAAAATAAATGATTTAAAAATTTTAATTTAGATATGGGTCCTTCCAAGGCGGGCAAAGCGGCTAGTCATAAATATTAATATTGAAAAATAAAAAATAAAAAAATAGGAATATTACTGTGCAAAATTAAATTTGATAACATTGCACCTGGTCGAGGGAGAAATTTGTGGCGCCGAATTTGGGCCCATTTCTTCTGCTGACTAAAATTGCTTTCTAAGTGAGTTCATATACTCGAATGCCGGGCTGTGGTCTAGTGGTAAGGGCACTCCGAATACAAATTGGAGAATCCGTGGTTCAACTCCCGGGGGCACACCCTTATTTTTTCGGGCATATGAATTAATAAATACCTAATTATATAAATTTCCGTTTCGCGGCTCACATACGGGATATATATTGCAGCCTCCCTCGCTCGTGGGTGGCTCCTTTCGGTGGCTTAGCTTGGGGACAGCCAGGGGACCGAAAGGGATTGGTATTGTTTATGATCCGCTTCGCATTACACTGTAGCTATTTATGCTACAGTGGCTGAATAAAATTATAAAAATTGTGTAACTCATTAAGTTTGGGAGAGAATCTCGCTTCAAATGCCTGGAGGAGTGGTTAAAAATTGAAAGATCATGTTATAAAAGGAGACAAATGTACATACCGGAGAGCAGACGCCGCACTGGACTAGCTGAAAGAAATATATTAGGCATGGACCAAATAAAATAAAAGAGTTCAATTTGAGAACCAAAGGGAAATATTTTTTTAATCATAAAAAAAAATCGCTTCTTTTATATTGTTAATAACAATTTACGCCTTCTTTTATTCTTTCTTTTAAACATTAAATGAATTTAATTAAAATTAATATGATTTTCTTTTTTATTCAAATACTATTATTATTAATAAAACAAGTTATTCGTTTAGATCGATCTTTTTATTATTCATTTTTATATATTTTATGTATTTTTAATTAATTAATGGAATGGTCGACCATACCTTATCACTGGGGGTGATCACTGATATGTGGAGGGCGGGGTCCTGAACAGCATCCTTGGAGATGAAGGTGCGTCGTCTTGAGGCCCGCTTCCAGATGTCGACCAGAGAGAGACAGAGCCAACGAGAGTACAATTCGCTGCAGCTCAGTATTGTGATATTTAAGGCCAGAAGGCCTGCTCAGCATCCGCACTGGACCAATTGATGAGGCCAGGGACTCGGCTGGATTGAAGATTGCTTGGTGTGGCCGTATAATATCGCACAAGGAAGCACTGGGGGTGGATACCCGAAAGGATTATACTCGCGATGTGCACGGCTCGAGCACCGAAAGCCAAGTGTAGTAAGAGAGGGGCGCACGGCCTTAATTAACCCCCTCTTGGAAGGGTGAAGGCTTCCCCTACTTAATTGCACGTATTATTATTAAATTGTTTTTATTTTTATTTTATTAAAATTAATTAAATATTTTAATATTTTCTTTTAACAATACTTTTAAATAATAAGGTTTATAAATTATTTCATTTTACAATTAAAAATAAAAAAATAATTATTCAATTATTAAAAGAAGCGAATCTTTTAATATAAAAAAATAAATTAATGCGAATTAGGAGGGGAGAAGTGGACAATATCTCTGTATCCCCTCGCTCAGCGGTTGATTACAGGTTGACATGGCACATGGCACCGAAAATCAACCAAGAAACTAAAAAAACTAATCCAGAGGGGCGATCAACCCTCACAGCATGTACTCATCTCAAAAAAATTTGTATGTCGTCAATGCGACATAAGTGAGCCTCATTCGACTCCATCTCCCGAAAGGACCATGATCTTTCAAAAATTTTTTTTTTTTTTTTTTTTTTAATTTTTTATAAGATATGGGACCTGCCCTTTAATATTTAAAACAAACACCACTTTACTTTTTCATTTTAATAAAAAGCTTAAATAAATTAATATTTTATTAATAAAGAAAATATATCTTTTATCATCTACCATCTACTAATACAATAAGGGTGGGGTAACGAAACAATTCTTTCTCATGTTCGCGAATTAGATTTCGTTAGAGCCTATAAGAATAAATGTTCAGCAAAATTACACAATTTTGTATGAGTACCAATCAACCGCAACAATGCGCCATCCAACGATCAACTACAATATCAAATATCTTAAGCAAACGTTACTTCAGACTAAAAAAAACTTCAAAATTAAATTTCTCAACTTACGACACCAATTCCTACAATAAACTTTTCAATCATTCCATAAAAAAACTTCTCCACAAAATCATTAAAATACTCCCTACTCACTATGAGTTCAGGGACCGCTCATTACTAAAAAAAACGCGAATATTTCTTCCGAAATGTTGCAGGGACCAAGGGATTAGTTTTGGTATAGTGACCTCATACAGTGACCATCTCTGGGTTTGTATGTTGGCTTAGGCTCACTTACCGTATTTATTTATTAAGACTGGTTTGCAACCGGACAGAAAATTCAAATTATTTAACAATCCACCACTTTTCTTCTCACATAAACAAATAATATTCTGACCTTCTTAAATAAAACTTTCTTAAACATTCCTTAACCAATCTATGAACTATTTCTTCTTTCCACATTTTTTTAATCATTTTTTTTTTTTAACAAGATTTGACTTATAACTCTATTTGACACTGCAACCGACAATCAAACGACTTCAAAATCACAACCAATTAATAATCAATAAATTTTTTTCTTTACCCCATTTTGGGCTTATCATCGAATTCCAACAAATTGCTATAAGAAAACCTCAATACAAATCTAATTACGAATATTTAAAAAAATTGCTTTATTACTCCGACGACTAAACTATCAACTATATATTAATTAAAAACTCGAACGAAACTTTTCATCTACCAACAACTATCGATCTATTTTTAAATTAAGACTTAAATTATTTTACTTAAAACATGCAATCATCTCACTTCATTCTACAACAATACCTTTATTTTCCTCAAACATCTAAATTTCACTTCAAACTCGAGATAAAAAAGTGTATATATATATATATATATTTTTTTTTTTAATAATTCAAATATCTTATTTCCACCTCCACTAAATCATTAAAATAATTGCAAAAATTTGTTAAATGAGAATCTCTCTTTACGAAACTTTATAAAATTATTCACTCATCCTCTTTTGTGAGATTTTATAATACAAAAGAAATACTATTCATGAATGAAATTATTTTTTCAAAATTATTTTTTTTTTTTTTTTTTTTTTTTTTTTTTTTTTTTTTTTTTTTGTGAACTAGCCATCATTCATAAAAACCGAAAATATCAACTGTCCTTAAAAGTATACATCCAAAATCCTCCCCTCGCTCTAATTTTACTTGCATTTTTTTTTTTTTTTTTTAAATATTTCTACCGCTAGACTAAAACACAGCATTACAATCACATGAATTAGAGACTTTCAATATCACATCAAACTATAGCATTATTCAAATATTCTAACAGCATACTCACAACTATGCAATATATATATCTATTTTCATAACTTATTTCACCCAAAGCACAACGATATATTAAATTCGACTAAGACCACGATTACTAAATAAGATCAATTCAAACTAGCATAACCTCCGTAACCAAAGGAGACGTAGGTGGGCAACGACACTCGGGCAGTCACACATCAAGCTTCTTTTATATAAATTCATACGACGGAGACCAGCAAAGTGCCCTCACACACACACGGCCACTTAACCACGCCTTTCTCATCCAAAAATAATAAGGAATCATAGCAAAACAAAAAAAATTCAATACAACGCATAAATGGCCTATTACAAGACAATCATTACTTATTATCTATTAACAACTGAACAAGCTAATATATATACATAAAAAAATGACACAGTCTGGTTTACAAGTACAGGACATAATCGGTATTATACTTGACTTCAAGGTATTTGACAAAAAGGCGATCATAGGGGAATATATATATATATATATATATATAAAAAAAACAAAAAAACAAAAAGGAAGTGGTTGTATTCAGCCCCAGGTAGCCACTTTACCTGTTTCGGATGGGGAACAATCCGGAATACGGGCGATGGCTTTACATGGAAATAGGCCAAGGATGTTCTTCAGTAATGACACGGACAGGGTCCCCCCGTTCCGAAATTACTATACAAGACTCAGCCATGGCATGCGCCGAATCTGATGGCGCCTCAAAGGCAACAGAGCTCGGGCAACTTAGGTGATCTTCATGTAGGACATCGCACGAATTTTGAGAACTTAAATTTTCAACATATTCCACCGCCAATACACTCAACTTTGACTTGACAGGGAATTCTGACATATATGACTGACTAGGACAAAAATTTATATAATTTCGACTAGCAAATCTCAACGAGAGTGGGGTATAAGAAGAATTTATTTGATTTTGCGGGGGTACGGCCGAAATTAGCCCCTGATTTGGCTTTGAAACAATTACAAGACTATTACTACTGACAACTATAGACTTATTGTGCGCTCGCGGGCCATTTTCTAATCTGTCCTGGACGTCAACTGTTGAGACATTATTTACTGCGGGCATTGGCGTCAAGAGGGCCTCATGAAGAGGGGGGTGAAGACTTGTTCGGGGACCAGTCGTGGCCAAAGACGGTTTATCAACATCCACCGGAACAGGAGCCCAGGAGTGACTCTCGACTACACATGCTGACACCGGCGCCGCAGGAGTCGATTCCAGACACAAATTTTCAGCACGATGACCAGCAGGAAATACCCGTTCATGATTGACAGCTGTGGACGCCGAAACACCGCTTAGAGGCTGAACAACAACGGGATCGGCTACTGGCGTGGCCTCACTATCAGCAGCACTGTGAAAGATATTACAAGACAAATGAGACTCCGATTTTTCAAGACTATTCGAGATGGACTCATTAGAGCTCGGGACTTGGGCAAAACGGCGAGGAAGCCCGGCTATCCTCTTCGATTCACTAGAATCGTTGCCCGCCGATGCGACCGAATCATCTATTTTCTCAGACTGTTCTCTTTGCTCAATTATATCAATTTTTTGTTTTTTGAATGGTGGTTCATTTTTCTTAAAATTTTGTTGACATTGGATTTGGAAATCTTCGACTTCACTTTTAACTACTAGGGGTAAATTATCAATTTTAATGATAAGTTGTTTAGTGGTGTCATCAATTTGCTGCGAAAGTTGTTGATTGTTGTCATTAATTTGCTGCGAAATTTGTTGCAAAACTGGCAGGAGGACCTCTAACGTAAGT
>JAKCPI010010997.1:0-31589 GCA_023213315.1 Euborellia annulipes | reverse complement strand
CATGTATTTAGTTTCCGACAGTGGCGCAACCAGGGGGGGGTAGGGTTTTAACCCCCCCCCCCCAGAAGAGAGAAAAAAATTCAAATTCCTATATATTTTTACAAATAGAAAAGAAAAAAAATTGTATCCTTTTTATTATAAAAAAAATAATTTCTTAAAAATTAGTTTATTTTATTAAAAAAAAATTTTAACAAAAATGGAAATTGCTTATTTTTCGTAAAGTATATAATATAAAATATATATTATATATAAGAAATAAAAAAAAACTAATTCTTTTGTTATTTCTCCTAAATCATAAAAAACAAAAGACTAATATAAGACTTTACATTCATTTATTGAAATTTGGAGGAGAGGGGGCAGTCCCGAAAGGGACTGATTTTTGGGGAGTAGAGAGGTGAAGGGCCCCTCACTCCCAAAATTGGAACCGGGCCGTTGGCTCTCGAGCTAGATACCGGTACTTTGGGTTGGTGCGTGCCTCCGTGTACGATGCAGCAGGGGTAAATAAACGAGGAATGATTTTTTTGTAGGCTATTGAGGGTTTTTATGCCATAATTTATAGGCTTTTATGGTTCTTCACGTTTTGAGGTCCCCTGAATTCAAAAAATTGGTTTTCGCAACATGTTCTGTCTGTGTGTGTGTGTGTGTCTGGCTAGGTTCAATTTAAAGCATGAAGGAATTGAGCTATGAGGATGAAATTTTATATTATATTTACACATCTCCCTGGACCGAGAAGGTCCGATGTCGGCGGACCCGAGCCATTGGGGGGGGGGGATGGCAGGGGGCGAAGACCACCATCTAGGCGCTCCGGCCGCCAAAGAGGGGCTGCGCGTCTAGTCAAAACCCCCCCCCCAGGAGCAAATCCTGGTTGCGCCACTGGTTTCCGACGGTACGGCACATTCGATTTTCAAGATGTAAAATTTATAAGTATGGAAAAATATTTATATTTTGTTACCATAGCAACCATTTCTCGTATCTTTTCTATAGAGTACAAGAGTAAAGTCTGCTTCAAACAATTCCGAGGGCAAAATGAAAATATACATTTCAAAGAGCATCTAAAAAATAAATGATTTTTGAATTTTAATCAAAATCGTTTGAGCGAATTTTGAGAAAATCGAAAAAAACTGAAAAAGTACATGTATATAGAGGTAAGGGAAAGTAAAAATTTTAAGATCCCTTAATTTAGCAACATTATAAGATAGCCATTTTTAGAATTAAATTTTATAAAATTTGAGTATAAACAGATGAAATCAATCAATTTGACAATTATTTAAACTAATGGAAGAGCATCAAATTTTTTTTCCAATTCAATCGGCGCCCAGGGCCAAGGCAGGGAGACTTGCGTGACTCTTGTCTAAGCCTTTCGTCTCGCGGGAGATCGCTTTTCAAAAAATCGCTAAATCTCTTTTATTTATTCACGGATTTGAGGCAAAATGCAAAACTGGTCTCTTGAATTAATTATAAAGCCATATGAATTTTTTTATTTAGTTAGGCCCACATAAAATGAGGGTTTATTGATGACACTCACGACTTCTAACGTCAACTCCCGCCAATATTTTTTAATTAATTGTTTTTTAATTAAATAAACACATTTAGGGCTTGATATCGACTGAATAAATTAAAATATAAAATATTCTAACTAAAACAATCCATTTTCGGCCAATGAATGTCCTAAAAATAATAAAAAATCGATTTTAATTTATTTTGACAGATGAATTTTTTTCTTTTCAAAATAATAAAAAAACTATTCAACATATATAAAGAGTGAATACTGCATTAGAATCAGCACTAAATCCTGAATCTTACACATTTATGTCAATTACTAGTTTGCTCTATTTAATAAGAGAGATGTGACATCTATGTTTGCTTGAATTTTCGTAAATTTGCTAAAAACTAAAAAAGATATAAAATTTGTGTTTATTGATTCGTTATCTGCATTAAATACAGAATTTATTCGATATCTTAAATATCTTCTACCTTTTATGTTTAATGATATTAAGCCTTCTCAAATTTTGTATCGTTTTTTGAGTATAACTCGAAAAATAATTGAGATACAAAAATAACAAAAGTAGATTCTTAATCAGTGGCGTAGTGAGCTTAACTCGCGCCCGGAGCACAATATATTTTTAGCGCCCCCCTCCCCCGCATTCGAAAACCATAACATTATACAGGGGCGTATATAGAAATTTTTTTGGGAGGGCCCGAACTCAAAAATTTTCTTGCCTGCGGAAAATTTTTTGCCCTGCTGTTAAAATCATTTTACCTTTTTTTTAGGGAGGCTAAGTTTTGCCGAATTTTTCCCCCTTCCTGCGGAAAAATTTTATTTTTTTTGCGGAACCAAATTTTTCCGTCACGCGGAAAATTTTTTTAATTTTTTTCCCGGACATTAAAATTATTTTTTGTTTTGCGAATTTGTTTGGCGCCCCTTTGTGAGTAGCGCCCGGGGCATGATGACCCCCCTTGCCCCCCTCTCGCTACGCCACTAACAACCATGTAATGATGAAGAATTGAAAGATTTTATATCTAACTAAATATATAACTATCATTTATTTTGGATATTCTCTGACTGCTTAATTAATTTTTTTTTCTAGTTCAATTTATATAATTCTTCTAAATGTCAAAAAAAAAAAAAATTAACTTAAAAGCTGTTAAATTATTATTTTTAAAAGAGAAAGAATTTTTCTTAGAAAAGAGGGGAGGGCGCCTGGTGTATTTTCTCCTCAGCGACAATCAGAGCGGTGGGGTGGGGGAACCTGCAGCCCACGAACCTCCCCTCCTTTGGCCAAAATAAAAGACGGAAATAATTAACATTGGAAATGAATAAAAAAACTTGATAATTCAAATGTCTATAACTCGGAGACGGCGCATCCAATTCGCATCGGATCTTTTGTAATGAGTTTAGAATTTCCTAGAGAATATTCACATGGAACTAAAATTGAATAATTAAGAATATATTTTTTCTTTAATCTAACCATCCGTTCAACCAATCAAATGATAGTAAAAAGGATCATCGTTCTATATTCTCTGAAATTTTCCCTTTTATTTGAATATAAAATTTTCAAACAGTTTTTTTTTTATTTCTCTATATTAGCAATCTCCGCACTCCCAATTTTTATTAAATAAACGAATAGTATATAAATTTTAAATAAATACCTTAGGGGTTGTTCACATATTACGTAACGCGTTAGGGGAGGGAGAGACGTGGGCGTAACTAGGGGAGTGCCGGGGGGGGCATGACCCCCCAGAAGGATCGTGCCCCCCCCCCCCTCCAGAAAGCTCCCTGCCACAAGAAAAATGGAGAAAATATGGGGCTTTCCAGGCCCTCCGGAGGATAGCTGGTCCCATGGCCCCACCCCCAGCCAAATTCTCTAGTTACGCCCATGGGCCCAAGGGACTCGAGCCCCTCTAGTGTTGAGGGAAGAGGAGCCCAGGCCCTCCAGAAAAAACGCTTTACTATCGTTAAAAGTTCAATCAGGGCAAAATCTTAAAACACTTTACCCGTACTCCCTTCGTCAATCATATTTAGGCCGGAACTAGGAGATTTCTTAGGAGGGGCCCCCTCCTTACTAATATTATAATATGCCGCTAACTTCTTTCCCCCGCTCCTTCACTGTAATAAAGCCAAATTGATTTTAAAATTTTATTTTATTTTTTTTAATTTGAGTCCAAAATTTTGCCGCCCTAGGCCCTGGCATCTCGGGCCTAACCATATCTCCACCACGAATAAAGGTAATTTTTGTTTCTTAGAGGGTGTGGGGATTTGAAATACGAATATATTTATAAATTATGCATAATTTAGTTAAGTAGAATTTGTTAATTTCTTGGCTGACTTTGATTGCGATATGTTTACGAAGAGGCGAACTAGGCACGGAAAAATTTGTGTTATTTACATACCTATAAAGTATAGGTAATCCGAAGTCCACCGGCATGTTAGGATATTTCTCAGTATTGGGATGGTTGAAGGGGAGGGGCCGGCAAAAGGGTTCACTGCCTAGAGACAGCAAATTCCTAAATTCGCACCTGCTGAACCTCTTTTCCTATTTTGCCCCCGCCTCCTAGATCCGGCCCTGTATTTAAGCCCCCATAATAATTTTTAAAAGTTAACGTGAAATTTATATTTTAATAATATAATTAATTTCTATTCTGAAGTATGTTTTTTATCAGGAGTGGTCTTCAGGGCTGTATTTCTAAATAGGCTAAAAAGGCTGGAGCCTAGAGTGGCAACAAATTCAGGGGCGGCAGAATTTAAAATGCAGTATTTCAGAGGTTAATAATATTTCCCGTACGAATTTAAGAATACATATGTTGTTTAAAACATTGTATAAAACAAATGTATTAAGCAAATTTGAACTATAGAGGGAGCAGCAAATGGACTTAAGCCTATAGGCGGCATACTCATAAATTCGGCCCTGGCGGTCTTGGAATTTGGTTTTGGGACAAGTTTGGAATTTTTTTTTTTAATTAAAATATCAAGTCCTTTGAAAAGTATCTCTATCTATAGCCCCCATCATTAGAATCATGTCTGTTTTAAATATTAGTCCATCTTTTTAAGATGCTTTATTTTTTAAATTCTCAATTAAAATGAATTTATTATCACCATGAGCCAGGGCCGGGCACTATTTCAAATATTGTATTTTGTATTTCACATACTTCAGATTAATACATAGGCGAAAAGCCACTTCTCTCATCGACATCTTTCAAATACTTTTTTTTAAAGTATTTTGTATTTCAAATACCGTACTGGTTTTTGAGAATTTTGGCCCGCCCTGCCATGGGCTTAACTAACGTAGAAGATGGATACGACTTACCCTAAGATTGCAAAACGAACATACCAGTGTCGGGTCTATGATGTGATTCTAAGAGATTAGGTTAACAAGGGTTTATAATAAAAAAGGAAGAATACCGATTTATAATAAAGAAAAAAAATATTTATAGTGATTTAAAAGCAGGCCATATATTATCACTTGTTTCACAGATAAATTAATAACAAACATATTATTAAATCAAGTATTATAATTCAATCCAATTCACTAATATTTTAAATCTTTTATTTAAAAAGAAAATTTAATTTTGTAATAACTTAACCTTTTGTATCATTATTAATTATAAAAAGCTCTAATAATGATTGGGATCTGAAAGTTAGATTCATATTTTTAAAAAAATTATATAGAACACCCACATTTCATCAATAAGTTTATTATAAATGTACATGTTCCATGTTTATATATATATATATATATATGTATATATATATATATATATATATATATTTATATATATTTCCCTAAAATATTTATATTTTTGAAAAACCAAAATACTATATTCACTAAATAGTGAGAATGAATGATATTTAAAAAACTCGTCGTCATTACAATTTTTTTAAATAACGCATCTGATATAAATATTATTGAATAATAAAATCGTGTTAATTTGCTTGTTTTACTTATTTATTATATTATTATGCAATTTATTTATTTATGTACATATTTAATTCTGGAAAAAATGTGACGAATAAAATTCAAATGACTCGAATCGTCCGTAGTTAAAGCATTTTCATAGCATAGCAATTAACGCCCTTAGAAAAAAAAGGCACTGGCACATTTACGATTTTATTTTTCACATAGGAAAACAGATTAAATTACAATTTGAAATTAATTTGATCAATTAGCTCCTGAAAAATGGATATTAAGTTTGGCGTATCAAATTTAAACAGATTTCTCACAATAATATTTTATAATTTCAATTTTTTTCAATCGAATAGGAAGTTTTTTTTTTTTAAATGGATTGTTGTTTTTTAAAGAAGAGTGTGTATTTGTTCCTTAATTCAAAAACAGTCCCTTTCTGGGGCCCTGATCATGTTTATAATAATACATACATACAAGTTAATTCATAGGCCATCATTTGAAAGTATTACATTCAAAACTCAGGGAATCCTAAATTTTTTTTAGGAATGCCTTTTAGAAATATTTTTTATTTTAAATAATATTGAAATCAAAAATGAAAACTGTTTAAATTTGATCACCTATTTGATGTACAATCCTATATTTTTATTTTATTTAGAAAAAATAATATTATGTTCAAAAAACACTTAAATATAACTTCTTTTAATTTTTAACAATAAATTTAGAATTTCAGTGGAAGAAGTTTCAATTTTATGATATTAAATTAAATTATAGTAATATACAATTATCTAATATAATGCTAAAACAATCTTTAAATTCCAATAATTTAAAAAGTATTATAAAATTAAGATATTTATTTACATTTCTTTGTATATGATTCCATTTTATTTGATAAAATTATTTTACTTTCTTTTAAAAGAAAAAAGATAATATTTACATTTTATTAAATAACTTTTATATAAGTATAGTAGAGCAATTCCACGTGAGGCCCTTGAGTTGGAGAATTTTTCCAAGTTTGTACAATGACAGATTATCATATATATATATATATATATATAAAAAAAGTATATTTTGAAATAAAAGAATGATTCAAAATTGAATATGACTATTAATTAATAAATAATCGATTATTTATATTTATGTTGTCTACAATATAAGAAAATAAGAGGATATATTTAAATTAAATAATTAAAATTTAATATTTTTCTTTCTTTATGAAACAGTTTGAAAATAAGTAAAAATTTAAGAAATATTGAGAAAATCAAGAGAATCCATCACAAACCTAATTTTTATTATGAAATATGATCAAATTTTGATTTTATAGGACTACAATATAAATATATTTAACCGATTTTTTTATTTTTATTTATTTCTTCAAAAATATTTCAGAGCTTTATAGTGGAATTATTTATAGGTTGAAGAAGGGAAGCTCAGTCTTTCATATATTAAAAGAAACATCATGGATAATAATCTCAAATGTTTATTCTTTTTTTAATTTTTTTTTTTTTTGACATTATATGTTTAATATTCATAGAGTAAATATTTTTTTTTTTTTTTTTTTTAAGTTAAAATCTAACTTTGAGAATCACGTGGAATCCTCTGTATAGAATTCAATATTCCAAGACCAATAAAAAAATTTTAATAAGAAAAATAATATGCTTTTAAAAAAATTTATATTAAAAAAAAATTTAGAGGGAAAATGAATGGATTGAAAAAGAGAAGGTAGAATTAAAAAAAAGGGGAAACTTTACAATTCCTGCTCTGTTAATAATAACTTATAACTTATTATATATATATTTCAAGATGTTGATGTAAAAATATTATTTATTATATCTGAGATGATCCCATCCTCCTTAATTTATATTAAATAAACCTCGTAAATTTGAATTATTAAAAGAAAAAAGTATTTTAAATTAGACTATAATAGTGTATTTTTTTAGGCCAATGTGGCATTTGAATTCCTTTTTCTCTTAAAAACACAAATTTTTTTTAGTTCTTTGATTTGGTACAAAAATTAGATGTAATAAATAAATAACTTTGGTCATGGCCGAAACCTTAAACATGAAACTTTAATTTATTGTTGAAAAATATGTATAGAGTGTGTCGTAATGGTTTTTCTTCATATGATAATTTCATTGTTTTATAAAAGATGATGAAATTCTTTATTGGAAAATTTTCAAGGTATAGACAAAAAAAAAAAAAAAAATGAAATAATCACATGTAAAAACGCATGGGTGGAACTTAACTTTGGCATTTACTGTACCAAAAGCTGACCATATTAAAATTAAAATGTATGAAACAAATATGAAATAGTTTAATTTTCTCTATACATGAGTAATATAAATTAAAAATATTTTTAAAAGGTCGAAAATTCTTCTTATTAAATTATCAAATTGGACTTGGAATATTTCAAGAACTAATATCTATATAATATATATAGGCTATATATATTTATATATATAATTGTGAGTTTACAATGCGCATCTTCATAGAATGTATATTTAAAAGAATGATATTCTCATAACAAGGAGGTACATTCGAAAAAGAAAGCAAGCAGGAAGCGCTTGGTATATACAATATATTAATATATTTATCCAGACCAAATAATTATTTTCTTCGGAAAGGCGTTCCTTTAAAATCAAGTCACCTTTAATATATTATTTAAATTTAATATCAATGACTATAATTTAAATTAAATAATTATTTCAGGCCTTTAATATGGAAGTGTAATAGTAGTTGATTTACAATTTATTTCTAAATTTGAGCAATTTATATTATTCAAAGTTGTTAATTTAAAAATAATATAAAATTATATTATTTAATTTTTCAGGAACTTCAACTTAATATAAACATATTTTATTTAATAAAATTTATAATATAAATCGGCGTTATTTTATTATCCCATTTCTAAATTTGATTATCAATTTTAATAAGAACATTTGTCAAAAAAAATATAAATTTAAAGTCATATTTTAGGCAATTGAGTTTTCTATTTAGCATAAAAAAAAGCGTAAAATCTTTGTGTTGTTTATTTTTTATGAGTGTTTAAGTACAGAGGTGTACTATTTAACCCTTCATCCAAGCTGGTCTTAATACAGCAAGGCATCACAGAGAAGATTTAATCTAATCATGTTAATAAAATATAAAACAACCATAAAATAAGAATTGAGTTTATTAAGAAATATGTGAGCTAACTAGAGCGCATTAAACCCGCCTAGAGAAGGGGTAAAAACACCCTATGGTTATGGTCTTTTGATTTAAAATATGTTTGCTTAGCCATTAAACTATAAAACCCCCGAAGGATTCTGTTTAGTGCCAAACCCTGGATGTGCCACTCGAGTACTATTAAACGAGCAATATACAGTGAGGGACAATATTAAGTTCCACCCATGCGTTTTCTACATGTGATTATTTCATTGTTTTTAAATAAATATTATATATTTTTTAATGGAAACTTTCATGGTTTAAACCTAGAAAATTTCCAATGAAGATTTTCATTTTCTTTTATAAAAACAATGAAATAATCACAAGTAGAAAACGCATGGGTGGGACTTAGATTTGGCGCTCACTCTACGTTTGTTAGTAAGCACATCAGTTCTCGAAAACGGCTCTAACGATTTTTTTTCAAATTTTAAACGTATATTATTTCCGGTACCAATATGAAATTGCTCTCATCTTTGGGAAAATTCGGGTACTAGTACTGTACTGATTAACTTTTTTAGATTTTTTCAATTTTCACGAAATTATTTTTAATGCTTTCTTTAAAATTTCAAATATTTACTATTCTCGTTATACAAAAAACAAATTCCTTTAGATCTCGTCTTTGAGAAACCTCTTGTACTAATACTTATACGTATACTAGTACTTTACTGATGTACTTTTTTAGTTTTCTCGAAATTCTTTTTAATTTCTTTCAAATTTTAAATATATATATACTATTTGCGATATACAAATCAAGTCAAGTAAGCCTCTACGAAATGAAACTCAAGAGTAGTGGAGACAGTTTCGGCTATAATTAAAAAAATTTTGTCACTTGAACTGACTTTATCGTATATAAAAAGCTCTTAGCATTGCTTGGTATATATGTACAAGCATTTTATGTATATTAATACCCACAAATTGATAACTCAACATGTGGTTCAATGCACTGGCATTTGAGTGCATACTCTCGAAAATGGACTTAGAATGGCGATATTTAATTATAGCCGAAACTGTCACCACTACTCTGAAGTTTCATTTCGTAGAGGCTTACTTCCTGGCTGCCCGCTTCCTCACCTATTGTTGAAATACAACAGCCACTTAACAAATTGTCTTGTCAAACAAGTCAAGTTTGATTTCGTTTTTATGGAAACATCGAGGACTAGTACTTTACTGATACCGACGGAGCTCCAGCTCGGTCAACCCTGAACTAAATGAATTAATCGTGAAAATAATAAATTTCTATTTTTCTTAATGGATAAAATATTCTATAAAAGATTACAAATTTAACTTTTGGTGCTTTTTTTTTTAATTATTAAATATACCTATAAAAAGATCTCTGCTTCAATGTGAAATATTTTACGCTTTTTCTTTTGATATTTGTTTATAAAAAATTAAATAGAAAATCTCTTTAATTATCTTTAATGTATCTTCATTTTAAGCTTATTTAATTAATAAAAGAAAATTCAGAGAAAATAAAAGAGAAATCTATTTGAATTTTATTTAAAATAGAAATACTTGTTTCATTTATGAATATGCAATCAAATTATCACTAGTTCAGTCAAAATAAAAAAAATTTTCGATTGATAGTCGAGTTTCCATTTTCTCGGGATGTCGCTATTTTTTTTTTTTTTTTTTCAGGATTTCTATTAGTGTTCTTGAATAAAACTTTAAGAGAACCTATACACAATAAGAATCCTATAAGGATATTTCTTTCTATTTTTTTTACCAACTTGTGATGATTAAAATATTCTAAAAGGATGCGCAAAATGAGACTTCATTTATCTATGCTTTTAGTATGTATATAATTGTGCCATTCATTAAAGATTCCAATTTTACTGAACGGCATAATATATTTAATCACCGCAAAAATAAATTTCACTATTGTTTTTTTTTTTTTTTTTTTTTTTGTTCTTTTATTTGTTACGAAATACCTTAAGAAAAACGATTAAGTGAATGTGCAAATATTAATGTGAAAAACTAATAGAAGTTTATTTTTGCAATGATATATATATATATACATATAATTTTCAAAATCATTAAGCATGCAAAATTTTTTTAATAAAAAGGCATGTAATTAATAAGATTCTCATCATCCTAAGTATTTTCATTCTATATACATATATTAAAGAAAAATTTTAATTTTATATATTTAAAAATATAATTAACTTTTGTAAATATTTGAGAAAAAGTTCGTTATATTTAAATATAGAGACAAAAAAAAACTCTAAATAACTTATAGATTAAAGATTGATAAAATGAAATTAACAAGATGCGAATCCTGAAATAATCAACTAAATGTGCAGCTTTAGCACGATAATATTTATTTATTTTTTTTACTTCTTTTATGTATTTATTTCTGCTGCTAAATTAGTATTCAGCTATTTCTAATTGTTAGTAATTTAACTTTCTTCATTACCGTCATGGTTCTCGGATTCAACAAACTCCACATGTGTAAATGGAAAATGACCTACTTTACCATTTAATTCGCCTTCCCATTGGCCGTTAATATTCATTTTTGTTACTTTAATGATATCGCCAACTTCAAGCTTGAGAGCTGTCTTATCATAGGCGTTCGGAACTCTTGCTTGTTTTACTCTAGCGTATGCAGGAAGTTTTCTCTATAAAAATAAATATTTTTTATTAAAAAAAGAATAATATTTATAAATAAAGAGGTAAAAAATAAATCTAAAAAATAGTTGGTTTATGACCTAATCAAAATGGGAAAACATTCTGTTACCATGGCAACCATTTCTTACAAGAGTTAAGTGGGCTTCAAGGGCAAAAATGAGAATATAGATTTTAAAGAGCATGTAAAAAATAATTGATTTTTGAATTTTAATCAAAATCGTTGTGGTGCGAATTTTGGGAAAATCAAAAAAAAACTGAAAAAGCATATCAGTAAAGTACTATTACTTTTTGGCCGAATTTGTTCAAAAGCTTATTTTCATGCCTCAGGGGAGTGCCTAACTTAAATACAAAATTTCAACTTCGTAGCTAATTTCCTTCATGCTTAAAAATGTCGACACAGACACACACATATACACATACAGATCACTTTGCGGGACCCACTTTTTTGGACTCAGGGGACATCAAAACATGAATATCCATCAAATTCTCGACATCTAATTTTAGACATGATCGCAATACTTTCTCTATATACTGGTATTTCATATATATAGGGTGAGGGAAAGTAAAAAAAGAGCTTTATTGAATTTAAAATACTTATCAACTCATTTTTTTTTTTTTAATAATTTTTTATCTATTTATAAAAAAAGACGGAAATAAAAAGTAAAAATTATTTTCTTTTATTCTATTAAAAATATTTCCAGCCAGATAAAAAATAGAAATAAGATAAGGCAACAATTTATAATACAAAATATTTTTCAATCTTGGTCAACTGCCAGGAACAATTTTAATATTTTTTATTGATTTATTTTTGATTAGATGCCAGGATCTATTTCAATATTATTTATTAACCCCTGGCAAATGATCAAAAATCAAATATAACATTACTGGAAAAACTATTTATTAAAATTGAAGGTCGTACTGTAAATCAGGGGCGTGAGATGCAATTGGACTTGGGTCCATTTGCCACAAAAATGCACTTCACTATGGGATTTTGTGGCTTCCAGGAGGAAACAAAAGACGATGAAATTTTTTTGAGAGATAAATTATTTTCATCTTCATTAATTTTTACTTTCTCTTACCCTATATATGAAATATATTGAGATGTGTTAAAAATTCGATGTCGAGATTTTGAAGGATATACATGTTTTGAGGATCCCTGAGTCCAAAAAAGTGGGTCCCGTCTGTGTGTGTGTGTGTTTGTTTTTAACCATGAAGGAAATGAGCTAGGAGGTTGAAATTTTATATTTAAGTTAGGCACCCCCCGAACTCATGTAAATAAGTTTTTAAACAAAATCGGCCAAAAAGTACTAGTACTTTACTGATGTACTTTTTTATTTTATTTTTTTCAAAATTCGCTCCAACGATTTTGTTTAACTGTTAGAAACAGTCCCCATGGTAAAATGTGCAAGAATTAAGAATTATTATTATTTTAATTAATTAAAAGAAAAAAATGTATCAATAATAATCATAAAATTTCATTTATAATTAATCAACTCTTTTTTTTTCTACACTATGATAATTATTATCAAAAGGGGATATATGGAATTTAGAAAAATATACTATCTCTAATAAATGACCAAGGTCCTTGTTTATCCTTATAAGTTATTTTTGGTGTTATCTTCTATTTTAAATACATTTAAAAACAAAAATTAATTGAAAAAAAAAAATATTTCTATATTAAAAATAAAAGTTTATAGGAAAATTTTTTTGGAATATAATATTATTTATACATAGTGAATTAGGGGTCGTAACGATTTTTTAGTCCCCCCGCCCCTGTCACAGTTAGTCACATACAAACAAAACCCCCTAAACATATTATGTTCATAGAACTACCCCCCCCTCCCCCGAATAAAATTTCCTATACAAAATTCATATCATTTTACCTTTTTTTTTTTCTTTAGTAAATAAATCACTCCCTTTTTTCCCTGTTGTGAAAATCATTCGACTTTTTTTTTTTTAGTATACGAGTCTCATCCCCTTATCGCGTTACGTAATATGTAGAAGGCCCCTTATGTATTCTATGAATGTAAACAAATCCTCAAGCAGGCACTGGATTGGAATAGTAATTAGTAAAATATAAAAAAAAAATGAGACACTAGAGAGAGTCGAACCCAGCTTCTTCAGTGGGTGTTTTCATCTATAAACAAGAAAATGTGGGTTTGACTCCCTCATTTTTTCTGTTTGAGAGTTTATATTAAAATAGCCTGATAATGTAAATTTTTTTTTTCCTTCCAAAAATTATCAAACCCTTCACTTTAAACAAAACATTATCTATAAAGCATCAATGTGTTAAATTTTCTACAGGTTCTACTTATAAATAATGATAAAGAATCTCTATTAATATTCACTAAAATTAAAAAAATACAACAATAAATAAATAAATTGTTAAAAAAAAGGGAAAATTAATTATGCAATTTAGAGTCCCATTTGCTTATAACCTCCCCTGGATTTAAAAGTCAAATTTTCTGGCCTAACAATATTTAAAAGATAATATTCACATTAATATTAAGCAAATATATATAAGGATATGTATAAGGATCGAGTAGCGATCCGGCGAAATGGCACAAGGGGCCCACATTGGTGGCCTAAGTGCCTGGATCCTCAAAAGCGAGGAGACCGCGCCTATATCTAATCCATCCAAGCAAATATAAATACCTGTATATTTGATTTCCTTATTGTATTATCCGAAGGCTGACTAATCGGAAGTCCTCCACCAGATCCCGGCCTATGACTATCACTTAAGTTAGGTTGATTTTCTTCATACTGAAATTGAAATATTTTGTTATTTTTTTTGTTGAATAAAAAATATATATATATAATATAAATAAATACCTTTTGCACATAAGGTACCGGAATTGAACCAGTTTTTCCTAAGCTATTTCTGGCTGTCCACCATTGATCTTCATCTTTTGAAATTATAGTTAGGACATCGCCCTTTTTGAAGGAAGATCATCTTGATCCTAATTACATATAAGAAAATATAAATTAAAATATTTAATAATAAGTATAAAGGAGGCTGGTAGTGGAAATTAAAAAATGTGAAGAATGCAGTCGTTGTAAACAATCCAGGTTCAAATCTCATGTAAAATATTTTTCCTAATGACTGCTCCAAAGGGAATGAAACACTAACTCATCCCAAAAAGATTCTGGATCTAGGGGTTCAGCAAAGTTTTAACCAGAAGAGATTTAGGCTTGAAAATATTTGAAGAGGAATGAGGGTAAAAAAGATCCTTTTTTTAGATATCCCCGGTTAGAGGGGGAAATTTCCAATCTGGTGATGTGAGAAAATTTCTCACAGTGAGAGACTCTCTAGAGTGAACTCTATTAAAATTACTTTATTTTTCGCGAGTCAGAGAGTCTAAAAATTTATTAGTCAGACTAAATATAACTTAATATAAATAAATAACAGTCTTAAAAATTGTAAAATTATAATGAGAATAAGATCCATGTAACTTTAAAATATAATCTCTTTTTTTTATTTATTTATTGATAAAAATTTCAAATCCTTTGAAAAATAAGTAGTAAAAGTTATAATAAGGTTGTTAATTATGATAATTAAGAAAAAAAATCTAATAAATATTGATTATTAATCTTAAATGTTAATATAAATGCAATGAAAATTTTTACTGACGCTTCCTTCAAAATCATATTTCGCTTGAACTTTTTCCACCCTTCGAGGTGCAGGCCTGATGAGTGGAGTCGTGTCCAAATAATGGAGTTTATAGAAAGCGAGACAAGCAGGTAAATCAGGAAACATTTGATCTCCAATTCGATATCTAGTTTGATCCCCTTGTTGAATTTTATTTATTATATAATGACTGACTTTGCTGTCCTCCCTTGAAATTAAGAAATTATAATTATTTTAAAATTAGTATTACATTAAAACTAAAAAAAAAAAAATGCTTTTATTTATAATATATTAGTTTTAAGAGATTCGAAAACTTTTTCAATTAATTGACTTATTTCTTTTTTATATACAATATTGTTGTCAGTACTTAATAGGTCTGTTCGATTAAGCGTCCGAGGGCGTCCTGCGCATGCGTAGTGAGCATAGATAATGGTAGTGAGGAAGATGACATGCGCAGTAACGAAAAGCAATACTCTTTTCCTTAATGCGCATGCCCCGGACGCCCTCGGACCCTTAATCGAAGAACTAATAATAAGTTTTTATAATTAGGATTTCTTAAAGCAAGTACGAAATTTAATTGTCAAACATGTTAAAAGGTATTGGAAGTATATGAAAATAGTGAATATCAATTTCTAGTATTTTTAATACTGTCTGTCTGATTATAAATAAACTAGCTGCTCTGACATAAGGGGGATTATGATTATTATTTTCTGCAAATAAATTCTTTAAAATATTAGTAAAAAAAAAAAAAAAAACAGACTTCATTAGTTTTTTGGTACTTAAGCTTTCACACTTGTTATTAATAAAATATTTGTTTTGATTTATATGTAAAGAACTCATTTTATGTGCCAGTTTAAGTTAAAAGTTTAAAAAATTATTATGGTCGAAACGTTTTAATTTTTTACAAATAAACCACAGTTAAACCGAAATAAGTTTTTTATTGTCAGATTTAATCAATTATCCGGGAAATCAAAGTCACCTATCATCATAACACAGGTTGTTCTTGTTTTACTTCATTGTTGAAAGTTTTCTTTACAATAATGATGATGGGGGCGGTTTAGTATGAGTCAGAAATGTAATTCCAATATACCATCCAACTCTCAAACTTACTATAAAAGGAACGAATATGAAATAAAAATATTTTTGTCAACTTTCTCATATTCATTGAAAGTTAGATCTATTGCCTTCATTTCAATTTTATAATAGAAAGCTGTCTTTCAATGAATACCTAAAAAATTTAACAAAAATATTTGATCATTTAAGGTTCTGTACAAGTTTTTTTTTTTACATATCTTGTCCATAAGATATTTTAGATTTATTTATTAGTGATCCTGTTCACACGACACATGCCCATCTGTAGTCGAATTCTGTAGCACTGTTCATCTATCAGCCCAGCACCATTTCCCTTTGGGACATAAACATGATCCTTCACCTAATTCCAAGAAAGAAGTCTGACGTCTTTACGAAGACAGCTGTCATCTTCACCAACAAGTGCATCATTATGCATGTAATGCTGGGTGGTGTATTCTTTTCTTGGTGATAGGCAAATGATCATATTTATATCACACCAATGACAAAAACACTCTGCTCACTATAGGGAATGTTATAAAGGCTATGGACCGAAATTGATATCCGGTTGGTCATGTGTCTTGTAAATGAAGGGGAAATATATTTGTAGTGTGGAAGAAAAGGTTTGAGAGTTTTAAAGATGGTTATTAAAAAAATATTCTTACCTAACACATAGGACAAAATCTCCATGGATAGTAGAACTATCTCTCACAAGAAAGACACCTCCTTCTCTTTCGCCCATTAATAAATCAGTGGCATCTTGACGAGACATCGTCCCAAAATACCAACTGAAAAATAAATTAAGATTAATTTTTTTCTAATTGCTGTTAATATAATAATAAACTGTACAATATTCTATTACTTAAACCGGAAAAACAAAAGTTTATGAATTGTTAAATTTTCTTGACTATATTTTATAAACAAACCTAAATTAATATTTTTTAAACAATATAAGATATACATATTTGATTAATAGTTGAACTCACCTAGATTTATCGAAAGGATCAAAAGTCGATGCCATTTTTTTCCTTTTTTTTTTAAATAAGATATGTTGTTGATATTTATTGAATTTTTCAAATATCTATGAATTCAGATCAGTTTTATATAAAAGATATATTATTTAGTAAATGAATGCTTTAGAAAATTTTTTCGTAAAATTTTTCTCAGAATGTAATACAAATTATACTTTTATTTGTTATTTTTTAAAATGTTATTTGAATTATATTAAAAATATGCATATTGAAAGATGAGGCCTTAATTTGGTAATACACCAATTAACCTATATATATTATATATATATACATATCTTAATCACGACAAATGGTCCATTTATGACACTTTAATAATAACAAAGACATTATAGAATATATCTCAACTGAATAATCTTAAAAAGTGCTCTGACTTCATTGTAATATTATTTCAATGGGATATTATTAAATTTTAATAAAATTAATAAGAATTAAAATGAAAACACAAGAGTCGATTAAGATGCAAAAACCATCTTTTTTTATTATTATGAAGAGAGCAATTCATGTATATATATCTGGCAGGGGAAAATACTTAAAAGAATGTATTTGATCTATAAATGCATTTGTATTTCTAATATAATATAGGAATTTTGCCTGCTTCTGTGTATATATTAAATATGTATTTTTTTTTTTAACAAAGACATTTTAGGCATTAATCGTCAAATTTTTGATTAATTAAATATACAAAGATATATAATAAAATATATATAATACCTTTATATTTATATATATATATATATAATTATGTGTGTATAATTTTTATTGTTTAAAGGGAAATTTAGCAGGAAAAGCTGTAAACACAGATTCTACCCCGGATTCTTCGGTAAATATATTGATTAATACAATAACTTTTCCTGGCAATAATAATTTTTTTCTAATTTCTTTTTTTTTTTTTTTTTTTTGTTAGACTTTTCAGGACTCTCCAAAATCAAGAAAAAAAAAGATACTTTTTTTTTAAATCAATGAAATAATCACAAGTAGAAAACGCATGGGTGGGACTTAATATTGTCCCTCTCTGTACATGTTGATTGTTAATGGACATACATTTCTATTTTTTTTTGTTTTGTTATTGTATTAAATTTGTATTGTGTTTGTTTGGCCCTTAGCCATTGAGAACTGGTGCCTCTAAGCGGGCCGTTAATAAATTTATTTATTTATTTATTTTATTTTTTTTAACAAAATACCTTATACTTCATTATTAATATATTTATGGAAAGAGTCCTTTTTATCAAAAGCAAAATATAATTTTATTTTCTTAAACATAAAATAAAATAGATTTTATTTCAAAAATAAATAATAACAAGCTCATGGTTAATTAAAAATTTTAATTATTTAAATATAATTTCATAAACCTATTATTATCGATTTCACCTTCGATAATCGACAAATTTCAAATTTTGGAGGCAATTTGTTTCATGACGTCACGCGATGGCAGCGACATCCCAAACTAGGAAAATTAAACTGTTACCATGTTTCCATTGCAGGTATAGGAGCCTTCCCATCTGTATATCATTAATCTGTGCACGCAGGCAGGAAGGAACAGAATAAACGAGAAGCAGGGAAGGGACCAGGGAGGTAGGGAGGGACTATAAGCTGCGAACATAGGCAAGGTAATCGTAAACTGAAGTGGGAGGGTGAGGAAGCTTGTCCGCCATCTTGTCTTGACCTCAACATTAGACCTGTCCATTGGAACCTGTGTAAAAAGTATAAGAATTAACAAGCGAATAATTAATGAAAAAATAATTAATAGTGGCAACTATTTATCATATAATATACAAGGTATGTTTTTATGATTATTTTGCCCTTATTCATCTTATATCGAAGTTAAATAATTAATATTTTTATCATTATTTTAAAATTTATTGACAACTCTCTTTGAGGTTAAAACTTATATTTTTCTATTTTTTTACTACCAAATAAGTAGTTTTTTAACATTATTTATTTATTTCTATTTATTTTTATCTCATATAAAGGTTTTTTTTTTCAAAAGGAAGCAAATTGTTTGACATATGGTTGTTCCAATCGTAGCGATGAACCAGGCAAAAGTAAAATGCAAAAAAAAATAGAGGAGATTTCAAGAAAAATAACTTTTCACTCGTAAGTATACATTATATCAACGTTCTAATTAGCAAAGTGCCTAACTCCATTTTTGTTTATTTTTCAGGAGAGCCAAAAAACATTTGATTGTCATTGTTAGTGCCACTGTTAAAAACTTTTCGGGCTAAAAGAACATTTTGAAATTGAATTTTCTTATTAAGAAGCATTGAAACAATTCCTTCTTCTTATGTAAATTAAAAGCGAATTAATAAACATTTTTATAAGATTTTTAATTGACTATCTTTTCCCATTATTCCAAACATTTCTGGCGGTATGTAAGTTTACTTTTCAATGTGAGGAATATGTATTGTTTATTATTAAAAAAAATATATATAGAAATTTTAAACAATTGTCTTCTGCTGGAATATAAGTTTTTTAAATTTATTTAAATGAGATTTGGTGGCTGTGAATGTATTAGATTTTGATAGGGCAGGTTCAGCCAAATAAAAAGCCTTTATATGCTTCTCGACTCCGGAGACGTTTCGAGATATTTTTAATGTCTCATCGTCAGTCCGGATCGAAAAATAGCATAAAGGTAGTCATTAGTATACAGCATATGTACCTTTATGCTATTTTTCGATTCGGACTGATGATGAGACATTAAAAATATCTCGAAACGTCTCCGCAGTCGAGAAGCATATAAAAGCTTTTTATTTGGCTGAATCTGCCCTATCAAAATCTTAATTTATTTAATTACAGAAACTTCGAGGGCGTTAGTTATCTTCATCAGTCTAATACAATACAAATTCAGATAAAAAAATATATATTTAATTTACCAAGGCCAATGATATCGTCATTAAGTTACTGTCTAAATTTTATTGAATTTGAATTGAACAGTCTATTATCCAACTTGAGCGCCTTATTGCTGAAAATTTCAATTTCTCCTATTCAATTTAATTTAACTCCTTAGCAATGATAAATGACCTCATATAATATATATTATATGTAATTTATTTAAACTTGCTATTTTAGAGAGCTTATTACAAGAGCGGATACAATGGGGGGGTTAAGGGGGTATTTACCCCCCCCCTCGCCCCGAGATTTGAGAAAAATATTTTATATTTTTATTAATTAATTATATATAATTAATTTTAAAAATTAATACTTAAAAATTTGATTTGTATTTATATTCTGGTAAACAAGTACAGAATGCGCCTTTAAATTACCAAAATTAAGAATAAATTGTGTGATGTGCGACCAGTCACACCAGATTATCGCCCCCCCCCCTGAGAAACTCCTCTGGATCCGCCCTTGGCTTATTATTTAATTTTTATAAGAAAAAAAAACATCTCCAATAGTTTATATCACTTAATTATGAAATTTTTGCGCTCTTATGAATATTTACTTTTTTTCGATTTTTAATTTTTTTGAGAACTAAAAACCTAAAAAAAATTCGAAAACTATAATTTTAAATAGTCTATTTTTTTTTTTTTTTTTTTTTTTTTTTGGAATGGGTGCATAAGGTCCGAAGACCTATAATGACCAATAGTCACATGCAGCCAGGAAGAAAATAAAAACAAAAGGAGAAGCATAAAGGGGAAACTCAACTGCGGGAACTGAGAAGATGCCTGTTGAGGTTAGACTTGAAAGTCTGAAGATTGTAGGTTTTGGGGAAGATAGACGCAGGGAGCTTGTTCCAATCACGGGAGGTCATGGGGACAAAGGAAGAATGAAATTGTTTTGTTCTGTTAGTCGTGATCTGAACAGCATAGGGATGCTGGGAAGATGCCTCTCTTGTGTTCCGTGAATATGTTGCATTGGGTGGGATAATTGATTTTAATTCGGCAGAGCATTGACCATGGTAATACCTGTAGAAGAGAGATTCGTTTATTTATTTAGGGGGCAGTATAATATTGAAAATCTTTATTATAACTCTATATAATTTTCTATTAGACTCAATGGATAATTCAATATTGCGGTCAAGACAAGATGGCGGACGTGACGTATCCGTGACGTAGGCTTTCGACAATTTTCTCAGCTCAATGTCCCTCCCTACCTCCCTGGAAGGGACCGACTCACGTAGTAAAAGAATCAAAGGGCTTACGGCTGCTGCTTGCAGCGCCTCTATTAACGGTCGGAGACACACACCTGGCGCTAGATCTAAATATAGAAATGAAAGGTTTAACGATTTTCTCCCAGGCGCGGTCCTCGAAATTTGTTTGGGGGCCTGAAACAATATTTTATTTAAAAAGTTAGGCACTCCTCTGGCACGTCACACGAAGCCTTTGAACAAAATAGACCAACTTAAATAGAAATGCCTGAACCCCCCCAATATATATATTAATTACAACGGTTATCGTCAAAGTCTTAAATGGCCTAAGTTGCCGAAAAGACAGTGTGAATGTGTGTGTGAGTGTGAATGAGAAAAAAGTGTGAATGTTTAAAAAAAAAAAAAAAAAGACCAAAGAGTACTAGTAGTACTTTTTAAAATTCATTTACCGGCTCTTCCTTCCATAGAGCCAATGTAAATCCCCATTTGGGGATTTCAATTCAAAAGGGGATCTCCATAACTTTTTACACTTTTAGCCCAGCGGTTCCCAACCTTTTTTGATGTCCGACCGACTTTTTCTGTAAACAAACCTTTGGGGCCCAGTATATATACGTATGAGGCCAAATCGAACGGTTTGAAATTTTTGATTTTCTCCATTTTTTGATTTTTTTTAGTACCCCTTAAAAAACCCCTCCTGGTAAATTTTGAGATTTTTTTGATCATCGGTTCAGATTTTGAAAAAAACCAGCTCAAAGCTGTGGCGTAGCAAGGATTTTGGCGCCTTGGAGCGGCTCAACTGCTGGCGCCCCCCCTCCCCCTCGAACACTATTATCATTCGGTAACCGACACCCCACCACCCTACCACGGTAAACCTAAAATGCAAATCTCAAATTACTAAAATGATTAAAAAAATTTTTCATATAAAAAAATTCCTCAGATTCCTTCATCTTCATCTGAAGGCTCAGCATATATAATCTGTGTATAATACCAAAATTTAACCACAATATCTACTAAATAATTCAATGCTTTTTCTAATTTATTAGGCCAATATTAAAAGTAAAAAAAAAATCATATTTAGTCAACAAAACAATATTTTTATTTTATTTTGTCTACTTTTAAAATTAAATTTGAATAAAACAGGATAATATATTTATTTATCTTTGGTCGCAAGGGTGGATCCAGAGGTGTTTCTCGGGGGGGGGGGGTAATCTGGTGTGACTCGTCGCATAGCACACTATTTTTTTTTAATTTCGGTAATTTAAAAGCGCATTCTGTACTTGTTTGCCAGAATATAAATACACATCAAATTTTTAAGTATTAATTTTTAAAATTTTACATTAAAAATAATTTTTTTTGCGAAAAAAAGGTATTTTTTCGAATCTCGGGGGGGGGGGGGGGTAATTACCCCCTTTACCCCCCCCCCCCTTGTATCTGCTCTTGTTTGGTCGTGAATCCTAACGTTTGTCATTTTAAATAAAAAAATGCATAGATTTCTATCAAAAAACAACAAAGCAAAAATTAATTGATTAAAGCAACGGTTCCCAACCTTTTTCGATGTGCGGCCCACTTTTTCCGTAAAAAAAACGCTGAGGCCCAGTGTATACTAGGGTATACTGGGTATAAATGTGTGCGTGTATGTGTAAGTAAAATGGGTTGGTACAAAATAACTTAAAAAAAATATGATTTTATTGCATTTACTTTGTATTAAGAACAAAAAGCAATCTTAAAAATTATGGGCCAGGTTTGAAAAAAGTCAATGAATGATCTTGTTTTATACCTACAAGAGCGTCAATATTTGGATGAAAACTGGATAGTTTTAGCCTTAAATCGCACTAAACCTTCACTTTATCTCTGTATTTATTTTTCAAGAAAACTAACGTTGAAAAAGCTCATTTATTTTTATTATAATAAGTAGAGTGCGGAAAAAAAGTCTCTTATTTTCGGAAAAAGTCGCCTTAAAAGTCTATTATTTTTTAGCCAAATAGTCGGTAAAAAGTCTCTAAAAAGTCGCTATCAAGTTTAAGAATTAATAATATGAAAAAGTAAAAGAAATACAGCCTTGAAGCACTGTACAATTTCTTTTGATAACTCGGACAACTTGTATATAATAAATATATAGAATAAAAGATAATTTTATTTAAATAATTTTCGAAACCTATTCCTTTGAATAAGATATTGATATTCATAAATAAAAATACCTCAATTCGGATTTGACTAAACATTTAACTACTCACATATTTGTTAAATATAATTTTATTTATTCGAACTGAAAAATACGATTGACAAATAATTATGAAATAAAAAAGAAATATGAACAGATTTATGTTGAGGAACTTTGACAGATGAAACAATTTAATCTATTTCTATTCGTTCTATTAATTATGTATTATTTGAGGTAATTTTAAGCAATAAAAGATTCTAAATAATAAATTTCTAGTTTTATTGTAATTTGAAATTAATTTAGTCCCTTGTGGAAGAAAACAATGGGAATGCTTAAAGTTTTAGGAAAATCTTGAAAAGTCTCAAAATAGAGAAAAGTCGAAAGACTTTTTTTTCCGCTCTCTAATTATAAGTAATAATTTTTATCTTTCATTAGACGTTCGCGGCCCAGTACCAATCAGCTTGCGGCCCACAAGTGGGCCGCGGCCCACGGGTTGGGAACCGCTGGATTAAAGGATAAAGGGATAAAGGCGCCCCCACCCTGCCCTCCGCCCTGGAGCCGCCGCTCCACTCGCTCCTCGGTCGCTACGCCACTGCCTCAAAGCAATTCCCAAGAAAATACTAATGATAATAAAATCCCTTATTATGTTAATTGTATAAAAAATGAATATTGTAATTTAAATCTGGGCCCATATATTGTTTATGTAGAAAATTTGCAAAAAAATTCGCGACTTCATCCTGGAAAACTCATTCGTAGTAACTGTTTTGATATTTACGAAAACATTAAATCTATTTATAAATAAAATAGGTATAGAATCAAAATTATTATTATAAAATCGGACCAAAATTAAGTGTAGTTTAGAGGAGTGTCAGAAGACATTTTATCGATTTTCTCAGTGATTTTTTTTTAAATATATGGCCCATTAACGAACTAAGCCAAGGTTTTTACCTGAACTATTTTTGTACCAAATTTCATATTGATACGATTAAAAATGCGACCTGTACTTTGTCCGTTATATCCCATATATATATATATATATATATTGTTACCTCTTACGCTTTTAATATAGGGTTTTCTCAGTGTAATAGGGAATGTAATTATCTGCTTCGCATTTATTTTATTATATAGAGGTATTATCCGCATGATTTTAAAGGATAGGGAAAAGAAAATATATATTTATTTTAATTAAGGTTGATTTAATCTACTCTGGAAATAAAACAAGTTGTTTAACACAAGAAAAGTTAACGATTTTATTTTCCTTCGTGAAGCAAATAGTATTGATATTTCGATATTGTTTTGCAAATAAAGTTTTAATAATGATTTATTGATATGCGCAATTTTAATATTTTGATAAAGAGATAATAAAAGATTAATTCAATTTAAGCTTACAAATATTTATTATTTTCTTTGTTTTGAAAGAACGTTCTTTACGTTTGTTTGTGACAAAAATTATTTATAATTATATTGGAAAAAGATTGTGCAATGATTTGAATATTCTAAATTATTATTTGAGAATTTCAGAAATATTGTATTATTTGTAAAAGTGATAATTATTTTTAATATTTTTATATTAATGATTTTTTATGGTATTTAGAAAAATTATTTCAATGCAAATTATTATTTTTATTTTGTTTGAATTATTATGTTAAAAAGTTCAATTGTTCATAAAATTTAATTGTTAAAAAGTTTGTGATCACAGAATATTAATTATTGTGTCTACTCATCTTTCGATGTCTTGAAAGCCGCTTGATGCAGGTAAGTGAAGAATTTGATTGTAGAAATAGAGATGAATGATGCTGTTTGATGATTTTTCTGTTTCAGGCTCTCGCTGTCTTCCGATCAACGAATATAGAGAAATTTAGATACTTGGTAATTGATATTGCACATAGAATAATTACTGGGGTATATAGTAATGCATTTGCATAAAAATACTGGGTATATTTGGATTTGTTTTTGGTGAAGACCTCAGAGAGAACGATTTGAGATGTTGAGCGTATGAGCGCTGAGCGAGGTCTTTTTTTTTTCCTTTACGGTTGTCCGCCGCTGCTGTATTTCTCCAGGCTTCGAGTCAGGGGTGGGTTCCCCCCACTCCCTCCATTCTTCCATTCTATTCTCTCCTCTATTTTATTCTTTATTCGTATTTTTTGAAATTTAATATTTGCGAATATATTTTTATTTAATATATTCTGTTTTTATATTCAACATTTAATTTTAATATTCTTTTAAACAATTTTTGTATACTATTTGATCTAAATAAATATCTATTTTATAAAAATATTATTTTTACTTTCTCGTATAGAGAAAGTTATGTAATCGTGAAAAAATTCGACTTCGAGATTTTGATGTTTCTCCACGTTTTAGACCTCCCTGAGTCCAAAAAATAATATAAAAAAAAATTTAAAAACAACGCTTTTATAAATGTACTAAAAAGAGAAAAATAATTATGTATAATTTCTTTAAAATTATATTAAAAATTAATATATGTTACTAAAACTAAAAGCGTTGGGCGCGGGATTTGCAAATTTTAATTGTATAAATTATCCTATTATACGTATGTTTTATGAATACATTTTCATACCATAGACGTGGCGGGTAGTTAGGCAAAGTGACTCAAATGTACTAGTTAGATTAATTAATTTTTTATTTTTTTGATTCATGTATCGGTGAATTAAGGTTAGTATATCCTCTCAAGGGCGGATACAAGGGGGGGGGGGGGGTAAAGGGGGTAATTACCCCCCCGAGATTCGAAAAAAATACCTTTTTTTCGCAAAAAAATTTATTTTTAATGTAAAATTTTTAAAATTAATACTTAAAAATTTGATGTGTATTTATATTTTGGCAAACAAGTACAGAATGCGCTTTTAAATTACCGAAATTAAAAAAAAATAATGTGCTGTGCGACGAGTCACACCAGATTACCCCCCGAGAAACACCTCTGGATCCGCCCTTGTATCCTCTGCAATGGAAATTGCAAGAGATTGTTAATTTGCGCGCCCAACGCTTTTAGTTTTAGTAACATATATTAATTTTTAATATAATTTTAAAGAAATTATACATAATTATTTTTCTCTTTTTAGTACATTTATAAAAGCGTTGTTTTTAAATTTTTTTTTATATTATTTTATTTAACTCTTTTTAGTTTTTGTGATAAAATATTAATACGTATGAGTTATATACATATACACGATACAATAAGACAATTTGTATTTTAAAAGAGAAATTTTTGATTATAAATTCCACCCCCTCTTTTTTTTGATAGGCCGAAATTAATTGACCTACAAAGATGAGACACAACAAATATTGCATTGTCACGGGAGTTACATATGTGTATAAAATTTCAAAGCTCTAGATTCACTAGAACTGGTCGTAATTTCGATCGCTAACTTTGTCAGACCGAACAATGGAAATGTGATTAATTGGCCGCCAATCTCAATGTAATTAATTTTTAATAATTTTGAATAGCACATTTTGTAGAGTAAAGTCTATTTAACACCTCTGCCAATGCTCAAAACTTTAAATTAATTATAAATAGGAGAAATTTTAATTATAAAATTTTACCCCCACTTTTTTGATCGGCCGCCATTTGGAAATTAATTGACCTACAAAGATGAGACACAACAAATATTGCATTGTCACGGGAGTTACATATGTGTATAAAATTTCAAAGCTCTAGATTCACTAGAACTGGTCGTAATTTCAATCGCTAACTTTGTCGGACCGAACAATGGAAATGTGATTAATTGGCCGCCATTTTGAATTTTTTGAATTTTTAATAATTTTGAATAGCACATTTTGTAGTGTAAAGTCATTTCAGTAATTTCATCGATCTAGCTGCTTTGGTTTTTAAGCAATCGTGTTTACACACACACACACACACACACACACAGACATAATGCCAAAAATGGTTTTTTACAACGCTTTTATTAACTTGCTTTCCTGGTTTTCCGACAAATTTGCAAATCGAAATTACGACGACTTCTACTTAACCTAGAGCTTTGAAATTTTAAACACGTATGTAACTCCCGTGACAATGCAATATTTGATATGTCTCATCTTTGTAGGTGAATTAATTACAAAATGGCGGCCGATTAAAAAAAGTGGGGGTAAAACTTTATAATCAAAATTTCTCCTATTTATAATTAAGTTAGAGTTTCGAGCATTGTCAGAGGTGATAAACAAATGAATTTGTGAAACAAATGAATTTGTTTATATTTGCCCTTTTTTTAATGACACCTGTATGATTTTGTTTTGATTTTTTTATCAAAATTAACGAAAATTTTCTATTTCTTCTTTGATTATTTCAAAAACTATTCAGTTTTCGAAAAAATGTCAAAGAATAAAAACTTTTTAAAATAGAGTATTTTATCATAATATAACAAAAAAATTGAAAATTTCCAAATTTTGGAAAAAACTTTTTAAGTAAAGTACTACTTCCAAGTGACGTATTTACTCCAAAAGTTGATAGAAATCTACAATTTTAGTGTAAGGAGCATATACCAAATTTTATCGATCTAGCTGCTATGGTTTTTAAGCAATCGTGTTCACACACACATCCAGACGTAATTCCAAAAGAATATACGAGAAAGTCTCGGGGAAGTCAATCCCCATATTTTATTTCTTCTTAAGAATTCCTTTCAAATAACATTAGGAAAATTTATCGTCATTTTGTTAATTAAAATGGGGGAATGGATTTATCCATTACAATATATTAGGGTGTTCTCTCTCTCTCACAAAACTATCTTCTCTCTTTCTACGCGTTTGAAATTTTTCTACCTTTATCTTCGCATTTGGCCAATGTTAATTTCCTATATGGGATTTGTATGTTAATTTCGATTCAAAAGGGGGTCCCCTTTGGAACTTTTTACGCATTTAAAATTTTTTTTTCCAATTCTTATGAAATTTTGTATTTATTTACGAATCTATATTGTGTATAAAATGTCCAACATGAGATTAAAATTTTGAAAAAATAACCATAGTTTATTTCAAGCAATCAACATTTAAAATGCAAGTTTGAAACTTAGGTGCTATGGGAAACTAAATATATCTCGACACAAAAATCTGAGGTGACCAGCACAGTGCACAACTTTCTCTTACCGAAGGGTAAGAGAAAGTTGTGTGCTGTGCGCCAGTCACACCAGATTTTTTCTCAACATTTAATATTAATAATTTATTTATTGATATTATATATGATTATAATAAATTCCCTTCCAAACTAAATCACCAAGTATAATGTTATAAAATTTCACTACTTATAATCATAGAGAAGAACAAGGAAATGATCGGGGGTGGAGATTCTTACGTTTTGATATATCAAACAAGTCTTAAAAATTTTAAGATAGCCTTCGGTGAATCCTTTTAAAAAGGTTTGCCACTTTTACTTTCTTCTTACTCTATATATATTTCATATGAAATATATTGTATTTAGATTGATGTCAAAAATTCGATGTCGAGATTTTGATGGTTTTGAGGTCCCCTGAATCCAAAAAGTAGTTTTCCAACATGGTCTGTGTGTCTGTGTTCAATTTTAAGCATGAAGGAATTGAGCTAAGTGAGTATGAAATTATATATTTAATTTAGACACCCCTCCTCTCTGGGGGGTTAAAATAAGCTCTAAAACAAAATCGGCATACGAATACTAATACTTTACTAATGCACTTTTTCAGTTTTTTTTTCTCAAAATGCAACGATTTTGATTAAAATTCTAAAATCAATTATTTTTTTATAAGCTCTTTCAAAATGTATATTCTCATTTTGCCATTGATATCTTCTGAAGACCACTTTTACTCTTGTGCTTCATAGGAAAGATGGTTGCTATGCTAAGAAAATATAAATTTTACATCTCTCGAATGTACCGTAGTGTCGGAAACTAAATATATGTCGACACAAAAATCTCGTGTGACTAGCACAGAACAAAACTTTCGATTACCTAAGGTAAGAGATGTGTGCTGTGCGTCCAGTCACACCAGATTTTTCCTTTAAATTTCCCATTTCGAATTATTTATATTCTTTCTAATTGATTTGGAACATTGCCAATTATCTATCAGGACAGGGAGGGTTCCGTCCGGTTGACTCTCGGCTATCTTCCTCTCGAGGCTCTGGTCCAAAGGTGCTAGGCCAATGGCTATCGAACCTCATATTAATTATTTAAGACATTTATTTTTTTGCTCCGTTCTTTCTTGAAATATTAACCTAAATATCTTATTCATTTAATTTAAATAGAAATTTTGTTATCTTTTGAGAGAGAGATTCTAAAAAGATTTTTTTTTTTTGAGATTTGTATCTCTCGAGTGCGATTGGGATTTGAGCTGAATTCAAGTACTGTAAGGAGCTTAGGAGTCACTACCCGGGTGGGGTAAATACATAGTAAATAGATGCCAAAGGCATGGGTTCTCATAATTAAGAAAAAAGCGAGAGTCCACCGCAGGCGGGCGGTGCGGCTAGTTAAAAATGTAAAATTTATAAACAGAAAAATTATTATGTTTTGTTACCATAGCAACCATTTTGAGAAAGTAAAATTGCCTATCTGTTTCAAATGTATCTTTTTTAAAGATAAATGATTTTTACTTTCTCTCTAAATTAAAATGATTTTTTTTTAATTCCCAATTTGAAATTATTTTCTAATAATTCATATTCTTTCTAATTGAAATAATTTGGATATTTGCCAATTATATATTAATACAGGATTCCATCCCCACCCCACTTCCTCCCCCCACTCTCGGAGGCCCTAGCCTGAAGATGGCACGCCATTGGCTATCTAATCTCATAGGGCAGCTCGGGCCCGAGTCTATATGCTAAGTCAATTAGAAAAGTATCCTTTATATTTAATAGCCAAAGACAGAGAGCCTTCAGTAGAGTGGGGGCAGTGATAGAGGAAGCACCTTTTTGTGTCAATCGTGTTCATCTTCATTTGAAACATGGCGTTGCATGGAGCGGACGCGTCTCAGTTGAGCTCCGTAAAAGATTCGCTTTTCTTCTAAACTTTAAGGCCATTCGAGGTAAATTTCATCTCTCCTCGTACATTAATACTTGGTTTATTATTTTAAATATTAGAAATATAAATGGCTTCACAAAAAATTATTATTTATATATAAACGTAGTTATGATTGTATAAAAATGCATTCATAGGACCCAGTGTGGGAATATAACAAAATATTTTTGTATTTGGTGGTGGTCCGAAGTATGTTTCTAGGCGATAAGTGCATTTATTTTTTTTTTAATTTAATATAATAAAATATTGAAAGTCAAAATAATAATAAAGTAGACTAATTGACTTGACTCTCTCTCTCTCTCTCTCTCTCTGCTTGACTCCCTTGCTGGGAAGTGTATGCAGGTCAGGACAAGTTTGTTAGATGGTTAACTAATACCAAAGCAGAGGAATATTCTTGCAGTTTATATGTAAATCTTTTTTCATTCAATTGGATGACTTGTTCCTCGTATTTTTTTTCATTTAAACTTAACTAGCTGCGTCGCCGTCTTCGGTGAGCACCTATTCAGGCAAATTTCGACCTCTTACCCTTTGTTAGATATTTACTTTCATTTTTTCATAGAGAGAGAATAATCAATTCATTTATTTATTTGGCTGAATTGAAGATTATGATTTTTTTCTATGATAGGGAACTTTTTATGATTTTTTTCTCTCTCCATTCATTTTATTAGCCAAAAAACAGAGGTGGCAAAGTTAATTTGAACCCGATCGGCCCGGTTAAGATTCAGCTGGTTAAGAAAAAATTATATATATAATACTAGCTGCGTTGCCCGCTTTCGGTGGGCTTCTCCCGCTGATATTTAGTTTGTTCAAATAGGGACCTCACATACAATACCTAACAAAGGCCCGCATGTGGCGGCCTCTTTCTTTTGGAATTAAATTATTTTTATAAGATCTAAATAAAATTCAAAATATACTAACATTATACTATATATAATATAAGTATACTAGCTGCGTTGCCCGCTTTCGGTGGGCTTCTCCCACTGATATTTAGTTTTTTCAAATTGGAACCTCACATACAATACCTAACAAAGGCCCGCATGTGGCGGCCTCTTTTTTAATCAGCACCTCAACATACACTTCTCTTTTTACTTTCTCGTATAAATATACAACATTTATTGCCAATATGATTTAGAAAAATTTAATTGCTCAGGACAATAAAAAAAAAAAAGTTGGGCTGCCAGTCTCTGCTTTCGCATCCTTTTGATACAAGCCACAACTACAATATTTATTTATTTACATTTTATTTAAATTTAAATAATCACTTGGGTTCATGAGGCTCTACTTTGACTTTGTCTATCACTAAACGTAATGTAGAGATTTTTTATTCAATATTCTTCTTTTTGAGGATTATAAATGCGACATTAAGTAAAAAGATGAATCTAATTGATAGAAGTAAAATTA
>JAKCPI010010996.1:0-61235 GCA_023213315.1 Euborellia annulipes | reverse complement strand
ATAAATGCAAATTTCAAGAAATAGAAATTATTAATAAAACAAACAAAATGTTATATAATGTCTATTTTAATATTTTTTTCTTTACCGAAAATATGAGTATAATAAATATACGTATATACCAGAAGTGGCACAACCAAGGAGTTTAGGGTTTTAACCCCCCAGGAGAGGAAAAAATTAAAATTACTATATGTATCAGGTGTGGTCACACATTTATTTATCCCTTAGGAGCGACTTATTCTGTAAAATATAGTATGAGGGCGCGGTTTTTTCCTATTTTCTTCTAAACAAATCAAATTGCACCCCTCAGTACTAGTACTTTCCTTTATTGATGTACTTTTTTTAGTTTTTTTCTAATTTTCTCGCTTTTAACAATTTCTTTTTAAAATTTAAATATTTATTATTTGTTATATACAAAACAAATTACGTTTGATCACTTGTTTATGAGAAACTTCGAGTACTTGTACTTTACTGAAGTAGTCTACTTTTTTAGTTTTTTCAAATTTTATAAAAAAAAACAAAAAAACAAACGAGCGAGTTCGGATCGGTCAACCCGGAACTTATATTATTTATATAACAAATAGAAAAGAAAAAATAGCAGCCTGTCTATTTAAAAAAAAAAATTCTTTAAAAAATCTCTTAAAAAAAGTTTATTTTAGACCCCCTTCGCTCCCATGGCGGTCCTCTACCTTCCCCTAATTGTACCACCAATTTCACTTGCTTCAAATAGTTCTTTTATAAATATAAAAATACGATACACAAGTGTTTATAACTCCCTAATTTTCTCTTATACTGTTCCAAGAAACTAACTCATTAAATATAATGATAATATGTATTTATAACTGAAAAATTGAAGATATTATATTTGAGGAAAGGTGGAGATCCGGGGTTCGATTCCGGGATTAATATCTCCAATTTTTAAGTTATAAATAATATTATCATTATATTTAATGAGTTAGTTTCTTAGGAAAAATATAAGAGAAAAATTAGAATTTATAAATATTTGTGTATCATATTTTTTATATTTATAAAAAAACTATTTAAAAAAAAACTAACTAATTAAATATAATGATAATATTATTTATAACTGAAAAATTGAAGATATTAATGCCCGGGAAAGGCTGGAGATCCAGGGTTCGATTCCCGGGGACCATGGGGGCGTTTGGCCTCATTTTGGGGTTGGCGTGACTTGGAGTCAATAATTAACAAATAAATATTCTTTGCGATTCATTAAGATGAATCCTCTTCTAGATCAATTAAGTTCTAATAAAGGATCAAAATTGGGCCTAATAGCACTGTTCTAATGTACGAAAGAACTTTTTTTTATAGTTGCTTAATTTATACATTCGATTAATTACTGATAAAAAAAATCAAGGTTCTCTATTTATTTGTATTATCGTTTGACATGAGAAATTTTTTTTATTTTCTACTTACGGTATTTCTCTAAAATTAACTTCATTGGTTTCATTTTCGGCGAATTGACCAGGTCCACTCAACATGGCTTTAATTGTTCCTGATGTTAAGGCGTGTTCTCGTTTTTCGATAAACTCATGGCCGTCTGATGAAATGAGTTTCACGTACATAGCATCCGGCCCTTCACAACCTCCATACACTTTGATTTTTTTCTTCATCCTGAAACAAATATCCCATTCATTTTATTAATATAAAGTAAGATTATATAATATCGCACATTTGCTGCAATATCGACATAATCGCCCTTATTGAGTTATTTATTGGCACAGTAAGGACAAGTAAAAAAAGCTCTATTATCTGGCGGAGGGACATACTGCATCTGAGCTTTTCATACTCGAGGCAAATTAACTAATTTTTAATTAAGAAGTGGTGCCACAGTGATGATAATTTTGAGAGGAAGGGCAGGGACAGCCAAAAAGAAATAATCTGAATGCTACAACAATTTTCCGGAGACGTTTCGGTGCATTTATTAGTGCTCCATAAAGGAGTGATGATGGAGCACTAATAAATGCACCGAAACGTCTCTTCTCAAAATAACTTATTTTTTTGAATTAAAAAATTTTTAAAAACTTCTTTGTTGATTTCAAATCTGGCGGAGGGACATACTGCATCTGAGCTTTTCATACTCGAGGCAAATTAACTAATTTTAATTAAGAAGTGGTGCCACAGTGATGATAATTTTGAGAGGAAGGGCAGGGACAGCCAAAAAGAAATAATCTGAGATGCTACAACAATTTTCCGGAGACGTTTCGGTGCATTTATTAGTGCTCCATAAAGGAGTGATGATGGAGCACTAATAAATGCACCGAAACGTCTCTTCTCAAAATAACTTATTTTTTTGAATTAAAAAATTTTTTAAAAACTTCTTTGTTGATTTCAAAACCGTAGTATTTCAGCTAAAAAAAGGCGTGTGGAAGATGTAAAAGTGATATTTTCAATAATAAAGAATTAATTTGTATAATTACCATTTTTAATTCGTATTTCAATAGAAATAGAAATGTGTTAAAATTTTATTTTGTTTTTTTGATCTCTTGAAAACTAGAAATTTTGAGTTAAGGTAGTTACATATCTCCGTGACAGTGATGTGAAACAAATACGTTTATCGATATGAGAGCGTTCATAACGAAGCACTTTCACCTAGATGTTTACAAGCTCACGGTCGACCCTGGCCGCTTTGAAGGGAATCAAAAAATTTGATATCTAGGAGAAAGCATCTAGGTGGGCTCTTTCATGATTGGCTGAGAGGCCGCCCCCGCTTCTTGTCTATTTCAGTGCCCTACCACCTCTTCTTTTGAAAAGGAATGAAAGACATCCAGGCTATGAACACACATCGATCATCGAACTGCGAGGTAATCATCTTGAAAAGCTGCGAGTGTGCATATACCTATATTTTTGTTTGAAAAAGTGGGTCGCATAAATAAAAGAAATAAAAAAAAAATGAAATGGGCTATATTAATATATAAGCAATTTTTTAATAAAACTTTTGTCTTTCAGAGGGCCCGAATCCCTCGGAGATCAGTTGAAAACGGAAAAATTTGGAATAAAAAAAAAATTTTACGAAAATTTGTCTTTGAGAGGAAGGCCCCGGGCTAAGGTATATCCGGTATTTTAAAAATATTTGTGTGTGGGGGGAGGGAGGTATTTAAAAAATGAGTTCACCTCCCCTCCCCTCCCCGAAAAAATTTCTATATACGCCCCTATATATACAGGGGCGCCGGAATGAATTTGAATCAGGGGGGCAAAAAATTTTTTTTAGAAAATTAAAATAATTTAATATGTTCAAATGGTATAAAACAAAAATAAATCTACTATAAAACTTTAAAAATTTTAAATAAAATCACAATTTTAATAAAATTAAAATTTTAAAAAAATTTGCTAGTGATTTTATCAAAAATATTTATACTATTTGAAGGAAATAAATATTTTTAATTTTCTTCTTTTTAATTCAATATAAAATGTTTTTAGAAATTAGAAATAGATTAGGGTCTATAAAAAATATTTTGGAAAAAAATGAAATTTCTTACTCTTTTAATTTTTTTAATTTAAAAGATTTTATTTTTCAAAAGTTAAAATGTATCATTTTTAAAAATAAATGAAATAAAAGAAGACATATTGCCCCCTCTACCCCTCCTATAGGTTGCCGGGGGGGGGGCAAGGGTACATTGCAATGGCAATGTACCCTTGTCCCCCCCCCCAGTTCCGGCGCCTATGTATATATATATCATACTCTCCTAATGTTCCAAGAAATTAACTCAACATAAGATAAAATCATAATAATTATTTATTACTGAAAAATTTGTGATAATAACAAAAAAATTCAATTTGATGGTTGGCGTGACTTGGAGTGAATAATTAACAAAGAAATATTCTTAAAATAGAGTACAATAAAAAATTAACAAAGAAATTTAAAATTTTTCATAAGAAACTTCTTTTAAATTTGGTGAATTTTGACTGACGTTCAATAACTTTGTTCAAAAATAAATATTTTATTATTTAATTTAAGCTTAACAATATATTCGCCAAATGTTTAAAGGTCTTGTTTGATTTTTTTTTTTCAATTTTTAAACTAATAAAATAATTTTTTTTTACAACTAATTAGTGATACAAATTTAAGATAAAAAAAATTTCAAGTTAAATTACCTTCTTTTCTTCGGTCATATCTGGCGCAGACATTTCTTCGTGGGAGGTAGCAGTTATCTGTAATGAGCCAATATCATCACTTTTAATATCATCATCGATAGCAAGAATATCTTGTAAATTAGAAGAGGGTTCGGTTTGGACAGGTTCGGATAAAGGAGCAGGAGGTTCTTGTTCTTGGTTTTGCCCTTCATTATTGTCATCGACAAGTAATTTTTCTTCATTTTTATTATCATCAATATCAAAATTTTGCTCACTCATTTTGATCCTTTAAATAGAGATAAAGGTTATGTGATTTTATATATGTATTTTTCTTGTTTTTGTTTTAATATTTAGATTTTTAAGCAACAATAAAAAAATAATTTAATTTATTTATAAATATTTTTGTTTTAATAATGAAATGATTTTTTTATAATAAGAATAGAAAGTATTTACCTTAATTAAACTTCATTCGGAGGAAAATAGAAATGTAAAATGAAAGATGACTAAAACTGAGTGTCTTCTCTTTCTCTGTGCTGCTGTTGCTGAAAAAAGCAAAGAGAAAAAAAAACAATCTGTGAGTTTCGAGATGCAACTTCCGTAAGCATCGTGCAACGAGGAGAGGCAACCCAACCCAAAAAAAAACCGCTATTTCTAAAAATTATTATTCTAATTTAAAAAAAAGCTAATTAAATTTTTTTATGTTTACAAAAATATATTTGTGCTATAAAGAAATTAATTTATTAATTTGAATAAGAAAAAAATCATATTTTCTCCGATTTAAAAAGCTGGAAATGATTCTTTTTCTTAGTTTTTCTTAATTTGATCTGACTTATCTTTTTTGTAAATTTTTTAATATTCACATTTTAAAAAGAGAAATTTTATATAATACATTTAAATATTTTTATAGAAGTTGTGAATAATTAATATCAATAAAATATGATTATCTAATTTATTAATTTTCCATTACTAAAATTTTTTATTTTTTTTTTGTCTGAAACTGGTCGGAAATATGAAACAATGAGAGTCACCACAATGAGAAATATTAAAATACTCTTATTAATGAGAAATATTAATGTACTCTTAATATATTTTTAATAGAAATAACTAAATTATTAAAAATATAAGATTAAAAGTTAATACAAGTTTTTTAAGTAATTTTTATTTTGTCTGACACTGGTCTGAAATATGAAACAATGAGAGTAGCCACAATGGGAAAATTTTTCTTATTAAACTATTAATAGATATTTTTAATATAAATAACTAAATAAATAAAAATACAAGATTAAAAATTAGTACAAGTTTTTTCGTAGTAATTAAAAAAAAATTTCTAAAATGATAAAATGATATAGACAAGTGTGTGGCAAGAAAACATCAAACAGAAATGGCCTCCATCAAAATTGTTCCGTATTTATTGTTTATGTTAACTTTAAATTTATATATAGGTTTGTTTTTTTATCTTTTTTCCTACAACAATTGAAATAAAATGAATTAGATTGTTAAGAGTTTTATTTATAATAATAATAATCACTTTTATTTTTTTATTTAGTTTTCATCTTAATTTATTTCTTTATATCTCCCTGTCCATATTAGAAAAAAAAAATTATATTTTAATTGGCAAATTATTTATTTATTTCAGATAGAGGTTTTGCACGACATACGCATATTCTAAAAGCAAGTGAAGATCCTCCCGAGCCTCCTGTTCCTCCTGAAAATTCACCTGAAGAGATAAATGAAGAAGCGAATGAATTGTATAATAAAGTTAATGAATCGTATCTCAAGTCACTTTTGAAAAAAGCGATCACAGTTAAAAAATACACATGTTTACAATGTGAAGAGCCAAGTTGTAGAGTAATTAAACCATGTACGGATGCATATCAAGTAAGTAAATAGTAATGACAATTGAATAATTGAAAAAGAGTTCATGAATATTCATATAGTTATTAAGATATTAAATGATGAAATCAAAAAAATAATGAGACTTATGCAGCTACTTTTATTTGATTTAAATTAACGCCCTCACGGCTGATGTTTCGGCTTCATTATTTGAACATCTTCAAAACCATCTAAAGTGAGCAAAGTCTGCTCACTGCACACTCTTCGACAATTAACTTATTAAAATTAAAAATTTCAAGGATTTAAAGAAAATATATATATATATATAATAACAGCCTTTTTTTAGACCAACTTATGTGTAAAAAACTATTGGATATATTTAAAGGTGAAGGTAGAATATAATATAGAATAAACCAAGTATGCTGGGACGATTGAATCAAGGTTATGGAGAAATGATTTTAACTTGGAAAGCAGTCGCTGGTTTTCTCCATAATCTTGATATAGAATTTTTAAGTTCTGTTTTGAAGTAAGTGAAAAACAACAGCCAATTATCCAAGATATCTCCAAATAGATATTTTATCTAGTTTCATAATTGTTATCATTAATGAAATAAAAAAATGGTTTGCTCAAAGTAACGCCCTACGCTAACTTTTTGCTATCTTTCTGGCAATACATTAATACCGCAACGATAAAATGATGGTCCTTCGAGCGAAACTATTCATCACAGGTGGTTTTCAATGGTGCATATTCATCTTAGGCATCTTCAATAAAACGTCATGCTTCAGCTGCATTTTTTTACTTCTAGTTAAAACAGGAATACAAAACTTCCCGCAAAAGCTGTTTATTTGGCCCAAAACTCGACTTCTTCGTTGTTAGGCAAAATAATCCCAACTTATGACATGCCTGTCAAGTACACGTATCGTTAACGCCATACAGGTGTGAAACCGGGAAACTTGCGCACCTGGTTTTATGCCATTTGAGTTTCAGAGTACTATTTGTAAATGCTTCGCACTTAACGCTCTTTTCAAATGGCCTCTTTTTTTTTGGATTTTTAGGTGACAGTTATTGATATTTAATATATTGTATTGTAAAAGAATAAAGATTTGAATTCACTGTGGATATTAGTCTAAACGTGGGTGGAATCGAGAAAAAAGAATAATCACAATTACTTTTTGTAGCAATAAGAGTGTCTCATCAATGTATGCTATATGAAATATTTTTGTTGATTAAATTCAAATTTCTACTTTTTAGTGTTGGAAGGCGCAAGTCCGAGACTCGGCTGGCGAAATACGTTTCTCCCGTGGCTGCATACTAAATCCTGATCAGATACCTATGTATTGCGGAACGAGTACATTCAGCTCAACTGAAGGTCATCATAAACGACACACGGGAAGTGAATATGCCATCGATTGTTGTGAAGGAGATAGATGCAACAATGGATCTTTTCCTGAATTAAAGAGGCCAGAATATAGAGGTAACTTTTATACCGAATATATACTATACTCTCAGAGAGTCATAGAAGTAGAAAGAGGAAGAGAAGAGCCCTCGCCCCCGTAGGGGGGGGGGGACGCCTACTTATGGGACTCTTCATTTATTTGACAATCGGTACTAACAAGATGGCAAGTATTGCAAAATAGTTTTGAATGAGCCCTAAATTACACAGGCCTGCGATGTAAAAATTATTTGGAATCTAAAGAGTGATTCTTATTCGAGTGCTAAATTCAGGAAAACTAGTGTAAAAAATTCCATCACGTATTGTTTTTGTACAATTCATACTTATCATACTAGTACGATTTTCCCTTCAGGAGTAAACACTTCAATGATTTCTTAAATCAAACTAATATTTTCCATGTTATGTATTATTTTCCATTTTTTACTTCATTTTAATTGTTTTGGAGGTGTTTTGTATGACTATGAGGCCTGCACGAGCATGTGAAAAAAAGCTTTTTCGATTGAGGAATGTGAGAAGCCAGATTGAGCATATTCGTGTTCATTGTACTGAATATGTTGACTAAACTGAAAACTTTGGGTTGTTCAATAAGTTTGAAATTTCACTTCCTGAATTTCCATCTTGACTACTTTCCAGAAAACTTCGGAGTCCTGAGTGAGGAACAGGATGAAAGATTTCACCAAAACGTGAAAGAAATAGAAAGGAGGTATCTAGGACGATGGAACATTAATATGATTGCTGACTACTTTTGGATATTGAAGAGGAAGTTACGGGACAAAATCTACAAACGAGAGAGCCGTAAAAGGAGCTTCAAAAAGAGAAGGCTTCGTGAAGACTAATAAAAATACAAATTGGTCATAACATACAGTAAATGGTGTTAAATTCGCTTTATGTGATTTTTTTAAAGAAATTTTATGAGAAATAAAAATAAATAAAGTTTGAGTTCCATGCGACATTTATGAAATTGCATTATTTCCCCTCATTTTTTTTTCTTTGCATTTTGTAGAAAAAACCTTACGTGATGGAAAAAAAACATGGTCATATTTGGATTCAGCACACCTAAAAATATAAAGCCACCAAACTTGAAACAATTTTCGAAAATTGGAAAAACGCAGATCTGTATTATTTGATAGTGGAAGTGGAGGGTAGAAAAACTGTAAAATGATTAGCGTAAATGGTCTTTTGTGTTCTAGAAATTAGCAAAGACCTTGACTCTCATGAGTGTTTTTTTTTTTAAATATATATAGGCCTATTACTTGAATAGCAACTATAATACATAAAACTTTTTTTTTTTCAGAACTACCCACTTATCCTGATCAAACTTATTATATGACAAAGTTATTGTTATATATTTTTGGGCCTTTGATTGTTTTCGGATTGCTTGTTTCTTTAGCTGTTTGGTTTTTAAGACGTAGTCATCGAAAACGTCTTCGATCTCATATTGATCCAGAAACCTATTATTCTCCTGATGATATGTATCATGCCAATGGCTTTGGTGATCTTAGCATGCAGGTATGTTTCTTTTTTATTTATATTTCTAATTATATATTGTTAATTAATTAGTTATGTTATATTGTCTTTATAATAGGATTCGCTAACAAGTGGTTCTGGTTCGGGGCTTCCCTTATTAATTCAACGAACATTAGCTAAACAAATTTCCCTCTCTGAATGTATTGGAAAAGGACGTTTTGGGGAAGTTTGGAGGGGAATTTGGCATGGAGAGAATGTCGCTGTTAAGATTTTTTATAGTCGAGATGAAGCTTCCTGGAGTCGGGAAACAGAAATATATAGGTATTTATACATTCTACTCATCTTATTGTTTTTTTAAAGCATGTTTACTACTTTTTCGCTTAAGGGGGTGTAGGAGCGGCGTCTAAGACATTTATTTTAATTGTATATATATATATATATATATATATGTTATTAAATATCGTCGGCTTTTAAAAGGAATATATTATATAGCCTATATTATATGCTTTTATAAAAGAAATACATAATATATAATAACATTTATAAAGTATTCATTGTTAAAAGAACAATGAAAATCAACAAAATGCATAAAATTATTAGCTACCATTCTGATATCTCTTGGCAAATTTTCGTAATAGGTGGCTTTTTTTTGGCTTACTTTTTAAGACACACAACGCCATCTTAATCGGGAAAAACATGCGTAACATTTACCTCCTGAACCCCCTTATTTGGATTTTTTTATAGTTTAACCCAATCCAATTCAAAGCAAATATGGAAATAAAAATTAAAAAAAAAAAAAAAAACAATTCAAACAATAACTGATATTTTTTTTAGCACTGTATTATTGCGTCACGAATCGATTCTCGGCTATATTGGATCAGATATGACTTCTCGGAATTCTTGCACTCAATTATGGCTGATCACCCATTACCATTCCTTAGGATCACTCTACGATTATCTGAATCTCAAAACCCTCTCTCATCATCAAATGATGAAATTATGTCTCACGGCCGCTAAAGGACTTGTTCATCTACACACTGAGATTTTCGGAACTCAGGTTAATATAAGAAAGTTTTTTTACATTTATTTATTACTCTATATCTCATTTGACTTTTATTTTACTCTTTTAGGGGAAACCTGCAATTGCTCATCGAGATATAAAATCAAAAAATATTTTGGTCAGAATGCATGACACCTGTGTCATCGCAGATTTTGGCCTGGCTGTAACTCATGTTCAAGCTACAGGTGAATTGGATGTGGCTGCAAATCCTCGAGTTGGAACCAAAAGATATATGAGTCCAGAAGTTCTTGATGAAAGGTATTTAATTTCAAAGATCTATCTAATATTAGGGCTGTCCAACATGAGGCCCGCGACCTCACTCTTTGGGGCCAGCGGAGCGGGCCTCTAAATGCATAAATTACCAATATGCTATTTTGGACAATTTCCAACAGCTGTTTTTGCCTGGAAAATCGATTTAGCAATTTTAAAAAATCGAGAGATTTCAGTTCTTACTCCCCCTGTTACAATTTAGTTGAGAATGTAAGTAGAGAAGACCTTCAACTGGAATTGTGTGATTTGCAATCAGATCCTTTTTACCAAGGAAGAACTGAAACTGGATTGGACATTTTCAAGAACTGCCAGAAGAAAGATACCCCATCTTAGGGCTCAATGATGGGGAAGCAAGTATCTTTGCGAAAGCAGCTTTTCCAATATGAAATTTATAAAGTCAAAATATAGATGTTCCCTCTCTGATAAGTCACTTATACAGTTGCTTTGTTTATCAAAAACAAATATTAAAGTTAATATTGATGCATTCATGATTTAGATAAATAAAAATCTGGAGATGATTTTCAGGGGTTAAGAAACAAAACCCCGCATGGTCCTGAAGAAGGAGTCGTTTGAACTCCGAAACGTTGACTCATAGCGGGAGGAGATAATCCGAATAAATTGGCCTGAAAATCATCTCCAGATTTTTATTTATCTACATCCTTCTCAATAAAACCCACCAGGCTGTACCCTAACTTCATCATTGATGCATTAGTGAAAACCAACATCCTCAAATTAATTTTTTTTGGAATTTAATATTTTTTGAATAAATTAAAATAATAACACAAATACGTTTTTACTTTGTATACCACACTTATTGAAACTCACTGATAAAGTTGCATTCGAAGTATTTTATAATGCAGCCCTCCAAATCGTATTTTTTTAAAAGCGGCCCTTGGGGCACTTGCAGTTGGTGTGATGTGCGACCAGTCACACCAGATTTATCAAATTATATTCTTGATTACAAGATGGGATCCTAATTCAAAATATTGTGTCATTTTGTTTAATAATTTATTCGAATAGTCCTTGTAATGTTATGCACTTTTTAGATAAGTGATCTTCTTACAGGACATTGTCCTTTAAAATATCACTTAATGAAGATAAGCAGAGCTGTATCCCTCTGCAATCTGACAAAAGAAACGGCGGAACACATCATGTGCAAATGTATTGCACTAATCCGTCAAAGAAGGCAAATTTTCGAGATGGAAATATCAAAAGTCTCTCCAAAGAATATACTGGCCCTGGTAAAAGGGACAGGTCTATTCTAAAGACAAATATTGGATAACAAAGGATAGAACAAAAGATCTAACTAATGGTCGCAGTTTAAAGTGCTTTAGGTCCAAACAAATAATAATATGCACTTTTTAAAATAAAAGTTTTTAGAAAAAAAATGAAGAAAACATATCACTTTTTTGGCTGTCTTTCTTCATTATTCCATCAGTTAACTTTAAAATTATTAATAATTAATAATGAAATAGCAAAATAAGCTAATTTAGATTTTGAATATTTTCAGCATCAATCTTAGCTGTTTTGAAGCTTATCGACAAGCAGATGTCTATTCATTCGGTCTTGTCCTATGGGAAACATGTCGTCGGACACAATCAAACGGAATTAGTGAAGAATATAAACCTCCATATTACGACTTTGTTCCGGCTGATCCCAGTTTCGATGAAATGAAAAAAGTCGTCTCAATAGATGAACGACGGCCTAGTTTTCCAAATCGATGGGTCTCCGATCCAGTAAGTCAATCACACTTACTTTTAATTAAATATTTTTAAATTATTGAATATCATAAGATGACAAGGGAACCCTTCTTCTCTTCTATTTAGGGGGTACAAAAACCTCAAAATCTTTGAACTTTTTTCAGTTTTTTGCTTAAACTAAGCATATTTTATGTACCATAGTATATATAATAGAATGTTGTAGAGCATTAGATTTGCTAAAGTTTAGTTGATAAAACGAATGTATAAACTCAATATTACCCGAGATACGGCCGATCAAAATTTAAATTTTTTTTTTTACATTTCGAGAAACTTTGAACTTTTTTCAGTTTTTCTCTTATATCACATAAACTAAACATATTTTGTGATTGTTTGTAGAGTATTATATTTGCTAAAAATTGGTTGATAAATCGAATTTGTAAACCCAATATTAATCTCTACATCTTTGTATTGCACAAAATATGCTTAGATTACGAAATATAAAACAAAATAAAAACTGAAAAAAGTCCTAAAATTTTGAGGTTTTTGTCCCCCGTTTGTATTTGTGCATTCTATGAAGAATTTTTTTTTCTTGATGATTCATAGAATATATTTATATTTCATATTTAATTTTTATCTTTTAATTTTTTTTTTTTTTTTTTTTGCTCCTTTTGTAACAGACTCTTTTAGGTATGGAGAAGATTATTAAAGAATGTTGGAATAAAAATCCAAATGTCCGTCTCACCGCCCTTCGAATTAAGAAATCGTTAGTGAAACTTGCAAGTACGGACCTCAACATCCAATTAGATCTTGATCTGTGATCACTGATAAACACACACATACACAAACTCTCTCTCTCTCCCACCAGGCGAATGCCTTTTTTTTTTTTGTTTATATATAAATTCAATCATTTTTTTTTAATTTTCTGTGTAAATACAATACAATAATTGTGGAAAAACATCTCATTCATTTTAATGACAGAAAAAAAGAGACTACTGTCAGATTTAAATTTATTTTATTCACATATGTGCCATCATCATTTTTATTTGTATATATTTCGTGCCAACAAATTAATAACTTTTTCAAGTTTTAATTTTATAAACTTATAAAACAGGGTGTTATAAAATGTTATGTGACATGTGAATTTTTTATATTAATATCTTATTGTTAATAATTTGTTTTTTTATTGAAATTATATATATATATATATATCACAATATAAAGTGCATGTGTATATATATATATATACTATTATATATCCATTAAAAGTGTCTATATATTATGAATTTAATTTATACAAACTGAACAATTTATAATTATTTTGTGGTTGTATCAATTAGAGGAATTTTTATTAAGTGTATCTACAAAGTGCAGCTATTGGAATTTATTAGAGCAAATTTATTTCTGACGATTCATTATTCATAGAAGAAAACATCTTAAATCTTAAATCTACTTAATTTCTTTTTTTTATTTTAATCCTATTAAGTTAAATAATTTTATGTTATGCATTCAGTATTTGTATATATAATTTATATCTTATATATATATATCAGTGGCTTTTCAAGAATTTTTTCAAAAGACGGCCAAGCAGAATATTTTTTTTAATTTTAATGGTTTGGAATATATCGTGGTTTTGAGTCATAATTTTATATTACTTGGCGATATAACTCTGATCACAAGATCTGATAATTTCTATTTGAGTTGGTGTCGGTGTTTTGGTGTAAGTGGATCCCGGGTTCGGGATGCCTTAAGATTTTATTAGACAAAAGAAAATACAACTGGTTGAGGAAATTGTTGAAAATTAATAACTATTATCAGGAAATCAGATGAAGAGTTTTTAAAATAATGAAAACTCTACAGACAGTGTGAGAAGTTTTAGGCTTTATTTAAATAATGCCATAATCACATTTCATAGTCTCTAAATGAACTTATGATGACATTATTTATTTAATTAAAGTTTTGGCTTTCACAGTTGTTATCATTAATAAAAGTATTTGATTTTTCGATTTAACTGAGGTTTATTTGTAAAAATCACAACGTTTCGGCCATTCATTCTATGGCCTTCTTCAGGTACTGTACAATTCAGTTGTGATTACAAAGGTTGTTACATCTGTGACAATCTCATTTGGATGTTCAATCATTTCAAATGAGATTGTCACAGATGGTAATAACCTTTATAGTCTTAAATGAATTGTATCTGAAGAAGGCCCTAGAATGAGTGGTTGAAACGGTGTATTTTTTACAAATAAACCACAGTTAAACCGAAAATCAAATTCTCTTATTAATTTTAATTAAACGTTTCAAACTTGATTAGTTTCAATTATTATAGATTCTTCTACTGGCTACCTGCTTACTCTTTAATTATTTAATTTGGTATTATATTATAATTTTCTTAGGGAAGCGAAGAAGGTCACAGTTTATATTTAGAGTATTTTCTATTTTTTTTTATATAATAAGTATTATTAAGGCCACAAATTTTTATTTTATCGAACAAATATTTTTTATTTTTTATAAATATTTTTATTATTAATCTTCATTTTTGAGTATTGAAAGAAAATTTTATGTTAAAATTGCAATAAAATTTCATATCAAATTATTATATGCAATTTTAATTTAAAAAAAAATCCAAAAGTTTAAAAAATGATTTAAAAGAGTAAAAAATATTGACACTTTTAGTTGGATATTTTATATTTATTTTATTTTTTTCCATTATTTTACATTTTTTTTTTTAAATTAACAAAAAAATAATTGCTCACAAAATTGTAAATATATATCAATAACAGATTTATATATATAAAAAAGTTTTGATTGAAATGTTTATCTTTAAAAATAGGCCTACAATGGAGAATTTGACGATATTTTAATTATCATTTGTGAATCATTATTTAAGATTATTCCTTCCTATGATTTTAATTTTCATTTAGGTCTATTCTCTAAGCAAAAACGTTAACTTTTAACATCGGAAATCAGCGTTAATTTATTTTAATACTTCCTTGCATCAAATTGCTATTCTGAAAGCAAAAGCTTTAACCCCCAAGTAACATTAAGTCAATTAACAATTTAACGCCGTATTTAATGCATAACTTGAAAAATAAGGTTCTGATTTTGACAGCTTTGAGACAAAAGAAACATGTTAACGTCGCTGTTAAAACTTGGTTTAGAGAATAGCATTTTTTAACGCTGGTGTTATTACTTTACTTTTTAATTAAAAATGTTTATAAATTTGTCACCCAATTTATGATGTTAAATTTTAATGTATGTTGATAGGAGAACAGGGGCGGATTAAAGGGGGGGGCGGAGGGGGGCGATCGCCCCCCCCCCCCCCCGAGAAGAAATTCACAATGTTATAAAAACTAGTAATCTAAAGAAATTATGATTTCCGGGCTTTAATTTCAATTGTATTTGTTACCAATCAATTTAAATAAATAGGAAAGGGGTCTGAATGGCCATAGATGCCCACAAAGTCCTTAAATAAAAAAAATAAACCCCCCCCCCCCCCGACAAAATTGCATTAATCCGCCACTGTAGGAGAAATGGTTGCTATGGTAACAAAATATAAATAGTTTCCCATGTTTATAAATTTTACATCTTGAATCCTGATATATTGGCTGAAACTAAATATATGTCGACACAAAAAATCTGGTGTGACAAGTACAGAACACAACTTTCTTTTACCAAAGGTAAGAGAAAGTTGTGTGCTGTGCGACCAGTCACACCAGATTTTTTAATAATCAGGCAATTATTTTCAATTAAAAAAATATTAATTTAATTTATTTTAAGGATTTTTAAATTTTTGTCAAATTCTCCATTTATGTTGGTTTTGTTGTTGGTGATATATTTTAGGTTTTTTTTTTTAATTATCATTATTATTAAAAAAAAATAAATAAATAAAAAAACAAGCGATAGAATTTTCGCTTCATTTTCAAAAAAATAAAAAATAAATAAATAATTTAATATTTGTAATAACGTTACATATCAGGTATATATTTCATTTTTTGAAACACTCATATCAAATTTAATTTTTTATGTTCCAAACAAAAAAATTAAAAATAAAAAAAAATAAAAAAAATACTCAAATAACGTATCATACTTTGAAGTAATAAATATTTGTAAAGAAACTCCTCTAAATTTCTTTACAAGTGCCAATCTACTCTACATAAAATATGTATGCATGTGTCTTTTTATTTTCATTTACTTGAATCGAATTCATTTAAACAATCATCTGATTATTTCATTTTATTCTATTTATACCCATTTAAAATATTTTAAATTTATTTTTTATTTTTTTTTCTATGTCCCAAATTATATACATACACATCAGCATCATTTGTAAATATGTATTATATGTAAAGTATATCGAGAAAATGAAGCAATATTATTATTAATAATAAAAAAAAGAGAAAAAAAACAAACAAAAATATTAATTATATGATTTTATTATTAATGTAAAAAAATACTCTTATGGTAAGATTTTAATTAAATTCTTTTTTTTTAATATTTAGTATGATTTATTATTTTCATGTGACTGTTTATTATCCAATCCTGAAGAAATCTATGATTTTATTAAGGGGGTTCAGGAGCGACGCCTAAACGTACTTTAAAAAAAACTAGACTAATTTAAGGAATTTCTCAATGCGGTTTTTTTTAAATGAATTGAATTCATAAGAGATTATTGGAACATCGAGCTATAATTTTTTTAATGACTTATAAAAAAATTATGAAAATTAATTTTTTTGTTATCAAGCCAATATAGAAAACCTTCTGTCCCAATAATCTTTAATTTTTTTTTAAATTTAAAAATGAATTTATTGTTATTATTAATCACATATTAATTAAGAAATTTTTAAAATAGGCTTAGATGATTTATTTAAAAATCAACTGTCAAATTAGTTCAGCATTCTTGCAATATATGGCAGGCTAGTCTAACAGCCGATCTCCTAATAGCCCATATCTGGCCTATATTTATATATTTTTATTCTTTTATTAAAGATACATAATATATAATAACATTTATAAAGTATTTATTGTTAAAAGATCAATGAAAATCAACCAAATGCATTAAATATTATTAACTACCATTCTGACATCTCTTGGCAAATTTTTTAATTACTTGATTTTTTGGGCATACTTTTTATGACACAGAACGCCCTCTTATCGGGAAAAACATGCGTAACACCTTCGCTCCTGTTCCGCCTTAAAAAATTTTTTTTTTGTTATATATTGTGATGGGTTAAGTTTTTATTTAACCCTTGGGCCATAGCACAGTAGTAGTAGAGGCGATCTTGTGCTAGGTGTCAAGGATGTTTCAATTTAATTGGCTACAAATAAATTGAAATAAGTAGAACCGGGGTCTAAATGGCCTCCGATGCCGAAAAAGATCTTAAATGAATTTAAGAAATTTATTTTTTTTCACGGACATGTGTCACCCGGTATTGACCGCGCCCCCCTAGCTACGCCCCTGACCTCTTTCTGACATCTGGCTTCCGATCTCGAAAATTTTTGTTATTATAAAGAAATTATTATTAAAGGGCCTATACTATATTATAAAACTAATGCTTATTGTCTATCTATAATTTATTAATATTATATTGAATCTGTTTTATAGAATTACAATAAAAAAATATTCATTATAATTTGTCCGCCATACCATAGTGTCTATTAACCAATGATCAGGGCCGTAACGAGGGCGTGGCAAAACAGGCGCCTGCTACGGGCGCAACTAGGCTGGGGGCGCAAAACAGACCTAGTTGTGAGCTCCACGAGGTTTTTATTAACGTTTATCATTTTAATTAAAAAGAAAGCATAGATTTCTATCAAAAAACAACAGAGGAAAAATTAATTGATTTAAGGATTCAAATTATTTTTTGTTGTACAAAAGGATCTAAATATAGTCAAAAAATTAAATAAAAAATATTATTTATTCTTATATGTTTTTTAAACAAAAAAAAAAATTACATAAATAGATATATAAAGGTATTATGTATCACAAATGGCAAATATATATTCCTGATGGCAAAAGAACGACACTTGGTTGCCGCCTCCGTGCCAGGTGATTTTTGGAGCGCCCGCCAGCTCCCCCCCCCCTCCTCACATGAGGTATAAAAAACAGTTAAGAATAAAAAAAAAAAGTGCAGGAGGTGGATTTGAACTCGCGAAGTTTGGATACGTGAGAATGGAAAAAAAAATATAGATTGCTTGCGGACGAATTAAGCACCTGAGCCAAAGTTTTCTTAATTATGTTAGGGACAAATAAGCCATATAAGAAACATGAAATAAAAAGAAGTATTAAAAAAATTTTAATATTTCATATATGATATATCATTTTTCATTACTTTTTATGCTGATTAATAATTTATAACCAAAATTCCAAAAACATGCATAGTTTTCAAATAATTGAATGGGCAAACGTCAGATTGTTTATGCCTTGATGTAATTAAACTAAAAACTCTATCTAACATATGATACATGTTATTAATTCTTGAATTCCCCCTGATTCCAGAGAACTAAAGCTCTTTTAATTATATGATCTAGTTTGGGAGTTATTGGCGATCAAAGTTAAGACTATTTTGGACCTTAATGACATCAACACTCAATTTTCTATATTATCGAAAAAGCTTATTTAGCATTGTCTGATTAAAACAAAATTTTTACCAGAGATTTATAATTAAAAAATGAGTTTTTTTCTAAAGTTTAATTGAGATTGGTAAAGAAATAAATAAAATAATGACTATTTTGTAAATTGAATTTTCGAATTCGGGATCCGGGATGGGTAAAGAGAGCGATCTATGAACCGTGTCTAGGCTTCCATCTGAGATCCCAAATTCTAAAACTTAATTTACAAAATAGTCAATATTTTATTTATTTCTTTACCAATCTCAATGAAACTTTAGAAAAAAACTCATTTTTTAATTATAAATCTCTGGTAAAAATTTTGTTTTAATCAGACAATGCCAAATAAGCTTTTTCGATAATATAGAAAATTGAGTGTTGATGTCATTAAGGTCCAAAATAGTCTAACTTTGATCGCCAATAACTCCCAAACTAGATTATATAATTAAAAGAGCTTTAGTTCTCTGGAATCAGGGGGAATTCAAGAATTAATAACATGTATCATATGTTAGATAGAGTTTTTAGTTTAATTACATCAAGGCATAAACAATCTGACGTTTGCCCATTCAATTATTTGAAAACTATGCATGTTTTTGGAATTTTGGTTATAAATTATTAATCAGCATAAAAAGTAATGAAAAATGATATATCATATATGAAATATTAAAATTTTTTTAATACTTCTTTTATTTCATGTTTCTTATATGGCTTATTTGTCCCTAAGCTAATTAAGAAAACTTTGGCTCAGGTGGTTAATTCGTCCGCAAGCAATCTATATTTTTTTCCATTCTCACGTATCCAAACTTCGCGAGTTCAAATCCACCTCCTGCACTTTTTTTTAAATCATATTATCATTTTCCTTTTATTTTTAATGCTACCTTATAATTTCATTTATCTGTCATTATAACGAGAGAAACGATTTGTGGAATATAAATTTTGGTAACCCTATGTTTAGGGAATTTTGACAAATTTTAATAATTTGAGTCTCGCGGGTTTACAAAAAAAAAAAAAAAAGGTCAAATGATAGGGGAAATGATATGAATTTTGTATACGTAGGATCTGTGGTACGAAATTTCTCCAGCTTTTTTCGGTTGACTCCGGTCGAAATATATATACTCTGTGGTCGAAATCTCCGGCTTTTTTGGATATTTTGGTTGGCAGCACTGCTTATGACAATCTTGATTATTTTAGCATTTTAGCATGTATTTTAGTGATTTATTTCCTGGATATAGATTTTTGATTTATTATTAGTTGAATAAAACGTTTTTATTTGTATCTGCAAGATATATATATCTACGATTATAATTTTAAACATAATAAATTATAAATAGAAAATCACATTTCGTAATGCTGCCACAAGAGAGTTTAATCGGTAAGAAAAAATATTCTGATATGCATCCAAACTGGAAAGCATTAAGCACAGTTGTTTGGAATTGGAAACAATTCGTTAAGGGCGATGATGATGAAGAGAATGGATCAAGACAGAAGCCTCCTATCAGGAAAAGTAATTTAGAAACAATTACTGGATCACAGGCAAGAGCCCTTTATGAGGAGGAGTTTTTAAAAGAATCTAAGGAAAAATCTAATGTAAAACCCCCGAGGAAAGAAGAGGATAAAAAGAAAGCGATAATTTCTAAAAAACGGATAAATGTCCCTGATGAGAAATGGCTTAATACTCTTCTCAAAGCTGCACAAGATGATAATTTAGAAACAGTAGAAGATTTATATAATCAACATCCACAACGCATTAATGAAACAGATGTATTTGGATGGACAGCTTTGATGTCAGCTGCTTATGCAAATTCAATTGCTGTAGTTCAATTTCTTTTAAAAAAAGGCGTTAATGAATTTAAAATCGATAAAAAAGGAAATTCTGCTTTAGATTTAGCTAAAATTCAAGGACATTATCAAATTATTGCCTTATTTAAAAATCGGAAACCCAAAATCACAAAAGAATCAAAAGATTCATCTCTACCTTCCCCTTTTGATTGTAAAATTTGTGACCGTACCTTTAAAGAATCTACAAAGGAGGAACATGACAAATCGATAGTTCATCTTTTCAAAAGTTGGAAAGGCCCACAAAGGACACATTATGGAATACCAGACTCGAATAAAGGATTTCAAATTATGCTCAAGGAAGGATGGATTCGTGAAAGAGGCTTGGGACCTTCAGGCTCAGGGCAAAAGTTTCCCGTAAAAACAATTTTAAAAAGAGACCGTCACGGATTTGGTTCAAATATGAATGCGAAACCTCGAGTGACTCATTTCAATCCAGGATGTTTGGATGCTATAAAACATCCTCGTTCTGAAATACGAAGAAAAACTTTGAATAAACGAAATTGGGAAAGTATATCTCGAAAAGAAAAACGAAAAGAAATTGCCTGGAGAAGAGAATTCAATTCAATTGATTAATTTATGTGACTTTTATAAATACTGTATCATATAGGGATGATGGATGTATATTAAATACATTAAAAAGGAAATTGCAACAGCCAACAAAGTAAATTAAAAACTTGTTTTCTGGCTTGTCGAACATTTTAAGTGTAAAAAGCTAAATATATCAAATTTTTTTTACTCTCAAATTTGTAAAACTAGTTCGGTTACTAATAACATTTTTATAAAATAAAAAAAATTTCAGTCAATTAATTTGACGTCAAAATGGATGCTAAATGTTCTTTTTTATATCCAATAAGAAGATTTTATTTTTCTATTATTTTATTGTATATATAAATTTTATTTTTATTATATATATATATATAAAACTCGGTAAATTAAAAAATCTACTGTTGTTATAAAAATATTGTATAATTTTTTGTATATCCTTATTATATATATAAATTATATATTTTCTCACTTGTTTTAAGAATTTTTACATTATATATATATACACAGTATATATGTAAATAAAAAACTATACTACAGACAAACTCATGTTGACATAATGTATTCATGCCAGTCACTACTACTTAAACTAGAAGTAAAACAAAATTAATTAAAGAAATTCAAATCAATTTTTATAATGTTTTAATTTATTTCAGAAAAACCCGAAGTCTGTCTCAAGTATCTCAAAGAATTAGAAGAGGTCGGTAATGAAATTTTAGACGATAGACAAGAAATTATTGATTGCGATAGACGACGTCAAGGAAATCGTGAGGCTTTGAGAGCAATAGAAAAATTACCAAGCCACGAAAAGTTATGGGTCCATGTAGGCTCATTTCTAATAAAACTTCCAAAAAATACAACAAAATCTTGGCTAGAAAAAGGTAACTTTCAAATTTTTTAAGTAATATTATATTATTTCAATTGGAGAAAAATAAAGGCGAAAAGAACCAGCCTTTTTTTGCTCTCTCAATACACGAATTTATTACACTCCCTCTTGAGAACCATTCTCAGTGTTTAGATGAAATGGTTGCCATTAAAATAAAAAACCAAAAATAACCATAAAGAGATGTTCATGTTTATGATAACTTTGGATGCATACTTACTGTCTATAATCGAATCATCGTGGACCTAATTATTTTTTTATGTTTACTCTTCATACACTTGAGGTAGTAAAGGGACTGAAATATTCTATATATAAACACTATATAATTCACTAATGTTCGTCTGTCATTCTTTATTTGGGCCATTTCCAGTTGGAATTTCGAAACCAAATTTTATATGCTTAAAGAGGACCTTCTAGGCATTACAGGAAAATTATTTTCGTCCTCTAATAACTTTTCGAGTTATTAAATTGCTGAAGTTACGATTTTTCCCATAGGAAATGTATGAAGAAACGTATTCTCGCTCAAAGCTGACCGCGCAGCTAGTTTGTAATAAATTGGAGTATTGAGAGAGAAACAAGGCTGGTTTTTTCTTTTCTCCTTTATTATTATACTCACGACCTAACTACGAAATTTGAAAGATAAAAATGTGGGAGAAGGAAAGCCGTCAGGAATATTGATATGTTCAAAGAAGACAAATTTTAGGCTAAAAACATTTATTTCCCTATGCTGACGTTTCAGGGGCATGGGCGTAACTAGGGATGTACGCCCCCCCCCCCCTCCCAGAAAGCTCCCTGTCCCAAGAAAAATTGAGAAAATATGGGGCTTTCCAGGCCCCACGGGGGATAGCTGGTCCCATGCCCCCCCCCCCCCAGCGAGGATGACTGGTCCCATGGTCCCCCCCTCAGCCAAATTCTCTAGTTACGCCCATGTTCAGGGGCAATACATCACCAATTTTCAAGACATAGGCAGTCAGCATACAGTTCCTACCTTTTGCAACCATTCATTCATTCTCATTCTCAGTAATTAAAAAACTTTTCGGGATGTTGCAAGAATTTTTTATGGAGCATGTGTTTCTTAGACTATCACTATATATTGGATGGACCCAGTACCGCTTTTGATTATTTTTTCGATTTTCTTTTTTTAATGTATAAAAAAAGAAAGTAAAAATGCCTTCCTATTTAACATGCGTTGAATGCCCAAATACAAATGTAAGGAATTGAAAAGTTGAGTCGATATCGATCCCGTGTGCGCATACAACACAACTAAACAGTTGAGTTTAGTTAGTTTAGTTGGGTATAAATTGATTATGCATCACGATTTTAAGCCAACCCAATTAATAGTTTAGTCGATTTAAAATCGACCGTGTGCGGTCAGCCTTACTGTAGAGTTCTTTTTAGTCGGAGCAAGTGTACAGTGAGGGACAATATTAAGTCATACCCATGTGATTATTTCATTGTTTTTATAAAAGAAAATGAAAATCTTTATTGGAAATTTTCTAGGTTTGAACCATGAAATTTATATTTATATCAAGAAATTATTTTTTTTTCACTTTTTTATAAAATTACATTGGGGCATTTAGGAAAAAGAAGAAGCTAAATTTTGGATATAGGCACTAGCATAACTTGGTGGGGGCGAAGGGGGGCGCTTGCCCCCTCCGCCCCAGGCGTATCAAGCCTTTGGCGCCCCTCTATACCGACATATGGGCCCTAAGGCATCTAAAATATAGCCCAGGGACGGTGATTTTATCATATTCTTTCCATAGATTGTCCAAAAACACCGATAGTTTTCTTTTAAATTATATTACAACTTAAAAAACGACGCCCTTGTTGAGCTTCGCCCCCTCCACCCTCAAAGGCTAGTTACGCCGCTGGATATAGGCCTAATTACCTTATATTTTAATCAGCTGAAAATTTAGCCTCTTCTATTTTCTAAGTAAAGCAACTTGAGCAACACCACCTTAGGAGTATATTGGTGTATATGTAAAGGATTTTAAGTTGTTATTTAAAAAAAGTCTTATATATGTTAAAATACTTTTAATCTTCATTTTTAGAACAAATTGAAGTAAATACAAAGGTTAACAAATTACGAAGCAATTTAAAAGTGAAAGTGAATAATCTTAGAGACCTGGAGCATCAACCACCAGTTAAAGGAACTGACCTTTCTCCTTTAAATCAGGCAGAAATGTCTGCTATAAAACAGCTAATGGGAGTTAAATCGCTGTAAAATCCCATTATCTTTTGTTTGTATTATTTATAATATACATATATATAAGCTTATATACATAACAATTATGTAAATTTTCTTATGTAAAAATAAAATGGTTAAAAATATTTAAAAAAATAAATGATTTCCAATTTTTTTTTTTTTTTATAAAAAAATATTTTATTTTTTAATCTCTTCAAAGTTCCAAGCTTGGGATTTTTTTTCAATAAACCATTGTCTAAGAAAAGTATATTGGCTATGTCCTTCCACTTTTTTAGCACTCACTTTTTGTCCTGGATTCCATTCAAAATACCATACAGAATTCGTATCTTGATCGTCCTTATTAAGCATATCTTTTACAAAAGTTAAAAAACGCAAAAGGAAATTCATACAAACGTTCGGCTCCCAATATCCTTTGCCTTTTTTTGATAATTCAGATGTTTGAAAATGTTCCAATCTATTAATAATTCCATGATCATTTCGAAATCCACAAATAACAGAATCAATTCCAACAAGAAAACTTTGACACCACCATCCTAACATTTTTTTAATTAATGTATCATGATGATATTTAGTTTCAACATGACGAGATGTTTTTAATTCAATCCAAAAAGCATTTCGGATATCATCTAAATTATTTAGAGTAACCCACGAATCTGTGCCATCCACTTCAGCTCCATAAAGTAATTTAAATGGTCCTAATTTGGTTGTATACATTAAACAAAATTCCGGTCGTTCATCATTTGGTATTTCTGGTTTTGGTAATTCCCTTGGGCTTGATGAGCAGAGAAATTGTTCAAATTTGTATCCCCAAGATGAGCAACGTTTTTGCCAATCCGACATCATCATTTTTTGTTTTTTCATCTCATTCGTTTCATATTTGCAGAGATAGATGTTACCGTCAAAACGAGTCGCACAAATGACCCAACCATCTACTCTTTCAAAAGGTGTACTCATAATTAATTTCAAAAGTCCTCGGAAACAAACAAAATCAACGTCCATTAAAGGATTAGGCGAATGACATAATAAAAGCCATTCGAGGATAAAATCAAGTTTCTCATCCAAATTGACATCTTTCTTAGCAGCATCCAAATAACCAATATTTAAATCAAAATTGAGATTAACGGATACTTTAGGTATGGTGATATACTTCAATTCGCTTAAATCATGATGAAATTTACGTTGGTTGTCAACGCTAAAATATCCGCATATTTGAGGTTTTTGAAATTTCGGAAATGCTCCTTGGTAAAATTCTCTTTCGACTTTTAAAGTTGGTTTACTTGAATGATGAGCCATATTAAAACAAATATGAATAATTAAACATTTTAAAAACTCTGAAACAAAATTGGTATTTTACGAATGAATTATAATTTACATCTTATTCAATTCTGTTAAATATTCAACTTACCAGCAAAATTTGTAGGTTAGCTTTTTTGCCTCCAAATTTAAAGATATTAATATATTGGGGAAAAAAATTAAAATAATTTCAGTTTAATAAAAAAAGAATTTATTAATAAAATAGAAAAATAAAGAGAAAAAGGATTTATTAGTGTAAACTTAATGATCAAAAAATTCAATAGCGCTCTCTTGTGTCTCGTTTGGGGATTTTGGTTTTTCCTTTATTTTGTTTTTTTTTTTTTTTTAATTATTTTATTCCTTATTTTAATTAAATAAATATATATTTTTTATTAAAATTTTTAATTTAAGTAACTAAAAGAAATAATAATAATAATAAAAGAAATTTCTTGTAAAAAAAATGAGAAAAAATTTATATATATATATATATATATTTTTTTCTGTCCTTGTCTGTTGAAAATCGGGGTGCAGTTCGACAAAATTAATTTTTATAATTTTATTTTCGAAAAATTAATTTAAAAAAAAGTGAAATTAGTTTTTTTTTTTGAAAAAATAAAAATTATATACTCTGTGGGTTCTATTCAGCGTTGGCAGTGTTACCTTCAAGTAATTTACTTAATTTTTTACAAGTAAAAAATTGCCATGTAAAAAACTAGGCCGATGTAAAAAAAACTATCCCCAGAAAACAGCATAGGAGCTTATATTTCATATTTTTTATGTTTTAGAGCATTGACGATGTTGTTTTCTTTTTATTTAGTGAATAATATAATCAAAATGTTAATAAAATAATAAAAAAATTAAATTCAAAAATTAAATATGGTAACCTAACCTATAACTGTTTGGTCTTTTTAGAAGTATTTTATATTTGGTTAATAAAGAAAAAAATAAAAGTTTCACTTTAAAAACTAAATTTGGATTAGAACATTTTAAAAGCATTTCATTTAAAAAAGAAAGATAAAATTTCAAATTAATAACTATGAATGTACTGAAACTCGTTTTTGTTCATACTTTCTGTTTTAATTTGATGAATTTTACAGAATTTTGTTTCCTTTTTTCGCAAGGTTTGCGCATGCGCCCCCGAGCCATTTACGCAAATAACTGTTGTGCATAGTTACAAGATTTTTGTAAATAGCTACAAAATCATGTAAATAACCCAACTCTGGTTCTAGTACTACTTTGATTCAGTGGCGCTCTAGTTAAAATCACAAGCAAAAATGTTATTCTTATTTATCTAAACTTTGATTCACTGTCTGCTAAATCCTTAAAATTATAAATGTCAAATTGTTAATTTAATCTAAACAATACTTCATAATTAATAAATAAAACTTTATAAAATTACCAAAATGTCTTTTTTACTACGGAATATTAACAAGGTATTTAATTTGGCTTTAGTTAAAATTAATTTAATGATTATATAAACCATAAATTAAATTTTAGAAATCGAATGGTATCACAAAAATACTTCTTACTAGAAATTATACTAAAAGTGCCGAATCAGAGGCACAAAACGAATTAAATGCTCCTGGTTTAAGTGGGGCTGTTTATGAAATGCCTACTAAAGGTAATTTTTTGTAAAAACTTTTTAAAAATAAGTTCAATACAAATTATATTTAAAATTTCAGTTGTAGGCCCTGGAGCTGCAAAAGATACAGACTATAAAAATCCAGAATATTTTGCTTACCATAAAGGTTCCTATTTTGAAGCTGAAATAGAACTTGCCAAATATCGATGCCCTCAACCTTCGGCACTAAAAAAGGAATAAGAATTAGTAATGATGTGATTTGTAAATATATTATAGAATAAATATTATTTCATCGCCAAAATTTATTTCTTACTGGTAACCCATTTTTTTTCTTAAATGAAAGTATTAGTTCACAATAGATAAATACAGTTTATTAAACATTTTATATACAGGGGTTTTATTCATTAAAATAAAGTAAATGAACAAATAAAACTTATGTCTATCAGCATATCTATAATACAGATTTTCCTTTTCGCATATGAATTCATTATATAATATATAATTCAGAGATTTATATATTATACTTTTAATCTTGAAATATGTAAATAAGACATTTGAATTTTTTATAATCACAATTACACAATAAACGGTAAATTATAATCTTATTGTTTATACGTTCCGCATATATACTGTATAATATATATATGGCCGTATTAATACGTTTTAAACAGTAAAATATAAAATAATTAAATTGCTAAATATGATATATGATTGAATTGTTGGGTTTACGCGAGATTATAAAATAATAAAATTTGTTACAATCATTGTGATGGATCATTTATAATTAAAAAATTTAATTCAGGACTCAAATTCTCACCCAATATTCTGAGTACCAAGCTAAGAGCATTAGGAAGCAAATTTGAATCCTGTTTTTCTCGTAAAAAATTAAAATTAATTTAAATCGTGGGTAAACTTAATAAGAGTTTATGCTTAGAAAACAAAAAAGCTTGAAGATAGGGGAGAGCCTGGTGGATATTTTTGAGAAGGATATAGATAAATAAAAATCTGGAGATGATTTTTAACCCAATTTATTCGGATTACCTCCTCCCGCTGAGTCAACATTTCGGAGTTCAAACGAATCCTTCTTCAGGACCATGCGTGGTTTAGAAACAAATTTGTCCTCAATTTTCTCATTAGAATTTGTGATTAATTACGCTACAACACATATATTCAATAATAATCAAAAATTCTAATGACATAATTGAGGGCAAATTTGTTTCTAAACCCTGAAGACAAGAGCGGATCCAGAGGTGTTTCCCGGGGGAAGGGGTAATCTGGTGTGGCCGGTTCCACGGCACACAGCGCCTTCTGTACTTGTTTGCCAGAATATAAATACAAATCAAATTTTTAAGTATATTTATATTAATTTTTAAAATTTTACATTAAAAATAAATTTTTTTCGAAAAAAAGTATTTTTTCATATATCGGGGGGGGGGGGTAATTACCCCTTTCCCTCCCACTGTATCCGCCCTTGCCTGAAGAAGGGGTCGTTTGAACTCCGAAACGTTAACTCATAGTGGGAGGTACCGAATAAATTGGCTTGAAAATCATCTCAAGATTTTTATAATATATATATAATATATCTACATCCTTCTCAAAAAAGCTTGAGTTTAAAATTTAAATAAATATTGTAAAAGAGCTTTAATTCCTTTCATGGATGAATTTATTTCCTCCCAAAATACATATCTAACTAAAGTCGCATATTAGAAAGTATCGCACCTCATCGCATTGCTTTATAAAAATTCGTGCGTCACATTCATACATTTGTATATATTATCTATTTCCCCAGATGTAGCTGACTCCTCATAGATTCAATAATATAGTAAGATATATAAATATTTGAAAGTAAACCGGTCGGATTTTGACAGTGAAATGCGATGCGCCCTAGTTTGCGCCTTTATTACTTTCTTTTTTTTATTCTGACCCTTGTAGATTTTGTTACTACTTTTTTTTTTTAATTTGACAGCCAATCAGGCTCTATCTGATTTCTTCTTGTTTTTTTTTTTTTGTTGTTTTTTCTTATAGTAAGAGTTTGGGATATAAATTATATATACAATTTTCAGTAAATAAATGCCCATATATTTTTTTTTAACATGACATTATTATATATATATAATAATACACAGAATGCATGTTTTATACTCGCGTAAACAGAGCGGAGGTAAGACAATGGGGGGAAGGGGTTTATCGAAATATTCGACAGAAGAGAGAAGATCATTTTGAGATTTTTTTTTCTTATTTTTTTTTTTTTTTTTTTTTTTCAAGATGAAGCAACGTCGAGTAAACGCCTAAACAAAACTCGACATCAGTCAACTATAAGAAAGATTCAATCCTGTTTTTATAATACATACAACCACTACAAATTGATTTTCACCGCTAGAATATTTTTTTTTTTTTTTTTTTAATTTTTTTAATTATATTATTTTTTTATATATTTTTTTTTTCTTTAATTATTCTCAAACACATAACTTTTATATTATCTAAAAAGATAAACGTTTGTTTGTTTTTTTTATTTATTTTTTTTTTTATTTTGATAGTTATTTCAATAGAAAATAAATAATATTGGTGTGGAGAGGACCACGTGGTCTAATGGGGTGCCCAACCGACCAGCATTGGCCGAGTAAAACAGCTAACAATTGATAGACTAAACATTGAAAAATCGCTACATTTGTACAAAATGACAAAAGCGAAAAAACTTAATCAAATAAAATAATAATAATATTATGTAGCCATTAGACTACATTATGCACGCACTCGTACAATCTTGCATACAGATTCAGATACCAATCTTCTCAGAACAAATTATCTGATCATACATACAATTAAAACTTAGTTTTATTTAACAAATAGATAAAGGTGATTATTTGAAAAGAAAAATAAGACTTTAGTATCGCTAGAGTGAGACTAATTCCAAATATATTGTTTTATAAAAAAAAATCAAATTTGTTGCTGTTTTTAAATTATTAATACAATAATGACGAGATGGATATACGCCCTGTTAATATAACAGGGATTTTAAGAGTTCGGCGTGTGTACATTATGTGGTACGAATGAGAAAGAAATTGACCCCGGCAAATAAACATGAACATGCAACTTGGGATTATTTATAATGAGATTTAAAAAAAAAGGGTTATAATTTAGTTTCAAATAGATTTATGTATACTGGTATATAGACTTATTTATTTTCTTTTTTTATTGATATTTTTTAGACTTATTTAATGTGGAGAAAATTCACAAAAATATCCTTAAATTAGATTTATATGACAGATCCAACAATGCCTCTCCAGAGAGGAAATTCAACAAAGACTAGTAACGCAACAGGCGCTAAATTTCAATTGTAGAGCTGAGATGCAAAACTATCTTTATCCACCAAGCACTTTTTTTGGTAAATTGAAAACAATCCATTTTTACAATAAAAAAAATAACATTTTTAGGCTGTTCATGGGTTTAAAGAAAGTAATTTGGGCAAGTTTAATTAGGATGCATGCATAAATAAATAAAATATTGATTAAAATGTGTTGAACAAGGAGATTTTTGCAGCTCAACTTTATATATAGACAGTTTTGCAACCGACCACTTAGGAGAATATATTTATTTTGAATTTTGAAACGCATCAATATCGAGATGGCCCCCAGTTTGATCAGGTTGAGATACACTAAGATAAGAAATTACAATGGATAAAGAAAGTTTTGCAAGCAAGTGCATTCACACAATGTTTTGGTAAATATACAATGTGGAAAGACAATAAGTTCCGCCATCGAATTAATAGGACACGACCTCTAACTCAATTTTTTGGATAAAGGCAGTTTTGCATCTGAGCTCCACAATTTGTCTTTTTAGGTTTCTATAAGTATCAGTACTGCTTCCTGTCATTCTAGAAAATACATCAAAATTATAAAAAATTTATTATATTATTAAAAGTGTGCGTTATCAGCCCTCCCCCCTCCTATGGCCGAGAGACAATGTTAATATTGATAACCTTAAAAGTGAGATGTATGTGTTCGGATTCCAAGCAGTCCGAATAAAATTCATTTAAATCATTTGGATACCAAATGGTATAGACTGGAACAGGTATATCCCTAATATAAATAAGTATCGATTAATGAATACCGAAAAGAATATTTTTCCCTAAAAACAATATATTTGGATTTAATTTTCACTCAAGAAATAACAGTTGCTTCAAGGAGATTCATTATAACAAGTGATTTATTTTATTATTATTTTTTTATCTTTCTCTCAGTCGAGCGGAAATTTTGGACCTTTTTTTAAACTTGTCTAGACAAATATTAACATTTAGACAGACACATACGTTCAATGAATTAATTAAAAATAAATTAAAAAAAGAAATAAAGAGACTAGCAAATGGGATTTTCCATCGTTTTTTTTTTTTTTAAACTGGTAAATTCAAGACGGGTGAATCACTGCATGGACAGCCAGAGCCGGATTGACTTGACACCCCTTACTTAAAATTTCCACCCTTGATATATGGGCTAGTTCAGCCCAGGCAGCGCAAAGCCTCTTTTATCACCGAGCCCAAAAAGCGAGATTTCTAAATCGATGAAAATCATAAAAACTAATAAATAACTTGTCTGTATTTTTCTTTATTTTTAATATTGCGCGCATTCTTTCATTCATTCAATTGACTAATTATTTTTTTTTTTTAGTTATACATCCTTCATTCATTCACACGCCAGTTTATGTATCTATATATACTGTATATATATATATATAAATCTTTATATATATTTTTTTGATTCACACATTCAAGTTATTTTTAAATATATATATATATATATCTATGAGTCATTTCGAATGACAATTTTTTAACACTTTAATTTTTTATTTTGATGAAATTTTACAAACTGAATATTCTAAAGATTTATCTTCTATATTTAAGATATTATATATATCACGTATATAAGCCGCGAAGGAAATTTTCAATATTTATTAATTCAAATACCCGACAAAAGTTAGGGTGTGCAGCCGGGACGAATCCACCAATTTATATTCGGTCGGTGTGCCCTTACCACTAGACCAGAGCACGGCATTCGCGGATTTGAATTCACCCAGAAAGCAATTTTAGTTATCAGGAGAAATGGACCCAAATTCGGGGCCACACTATATATTATATACATGTTTATGAAGTAATGTTGAAAAACAGAATCAATATTTATTAATTCAAATAGCTGAAAAAAAGTAGGCAAAACCACGGACTTGCTGATTTGTATGCTCTAGCACTAGACCACACACCGTGCACTCGGCTAATTGAGTTTAATAAATTACTAATCCCGAAGAAGTCATAATAGATAATAATTAAAATAACAAAAATTAACAATCTATTAAATTCAAATAGTTGTCTAGCAGGTAGGCCATGCTGTGTACAGTGAGCCACAATTAAATCCCCAACCTGGGAGCTACAGCCTTGATTATATGGTATATAGTGAAATATTATAATGACCGAAAAGTAAAAGGTAAAATAATTTTATCATCATCTGTACCAGATTTTATTTTATTTTTAAAAGGTAAAATAAAATAAATCTGGTACAGATTTTATCATCATCATCTGAACCAGATTTTATTTTATTTTTGAAAGATAAAATGGTACAGATGATGATGATGATAAAATCTGTACCAGATTTATTTTATTTTACCTTTTACCTTTTAAAAATAAAATAAAATCTGGTACAGATGATGATGATAAAATTATTTTATCTTTTACTTTTCGGTCATTAAAATTATTTCACTATATACCATATACTCAAAACTCTCAGGTTGGGGACTTTATTGTGACGCTCGCTGTACAAATCTTTGAACTCGTGGTTCAATTCGCAGGGGTGCTTGCGTTTTTTCGGCTATTTGAGTTAGTAAATATTGATTATATGTTTTTAAATATATAAAATATACCATATTTTAAAATACTATTGCATTTTTCTTATAAGATTTTTCATAAATTTTAACAATTTTTTTTTTTAGCGAATATGATTGTGAAAAAAAAATCTTTTTTCGGCGATTTATTAAATTTCATCAAAATTAAAAAACAGATGATCAAAAAGTCGTCGTTTTCCAATGTAATGACTCATATATATAGATATATTTCTCACATTTTTTTTAATGTTTTTTTTTTTTTAATTCTACATTAGTCAAAATCAGTGGTGTGTTGTAGTTTGTACGGGCAAGCGCATAGAATTTATGATTGGTTCGCCGCCAACCCAATTTTATTTCGATTTGTTCATCTGGTTTTATATATAATATAATAATCCAGCATACATAAGATAATTTGACTAAAGATTCATTTGCTGTTGCTTTAAAGAGAATATGTTTTGAGCGAAGGCAAACGCAAGTGAATGTGTTAATTGTGTATAGTGTATGTATTTTAGGTATGTATATGAGTATAATGATTGTGATAAAATTGTGCGCGCAAGAGACTAACGGAAGACAAATGAGGGAGTGTGATAACAGCCAAGATGTAGAAGAGGCTGATTCTGAATGGGAGTCGTCTTCATCCCCTTTTCTCAGCAAAAATAATCGCTAATTCTAATTTCTTTTTTTTTTATCCTCATAATGAGGGAATTCAAATAGTTATAATCTATATATTTTATATCTCATTCTAATAATAATAAAAATAAAATTAATAATAAAAAAATAATATTAAAAAATATATATATGTATATGTTTATATTTTTATATGTATATTGTATATATTTATATATATATATATTATATTAAAGTTATCACTTTAATCTTGCAGGGTTTCTCAGTAAACTGTTTTCAAATAAATAGAAAAATTTTGAAAAAAAAATTAGAAAAATAAAAATTAAAAAAAAAAAAAGAAGAGATTTTGGATTGAATTTCTGTTTTAATTTATTAAAAGAATTTTTTTGAATCCTTTAATTAAAATTTTTTATACTGATTTTATAGAATGTTTTGTTAGAGCAAAATATACCAGATAGAATGATGACAAGTATGATTTTTAAATAGTGCATGTTCGTAATTTAGAATGACTTAAAAAAAAGGTCCGATGAATTTATATTATAATTATAATTAATTAAAGATGTTGATAATTGGATAAATAAATACTTTTTAAAAAATTCATCGCACAGACAGTTAATTTATTTTTTAATTAAATCAATGAAACATAAATCAACGCAATGGGACATAGGGTTAACAAACTATCCACCGGAATCCTCTAGTTCAGGAATCTTATTGCGGATCACTAATATATTTATTATTAATTTAACAGATTAATTCGAGCGGTAAGATTTACATATATTTATTTATACAGTGACGCAACCAGGATTTGCTCCCGGGGAGGGTTTTGAAAAAAATAATAAAAAAATATTAAACGTAAGAAAATTTTGCAAAAAAGGAATTCGGGTGGGGAAGGAGGGGCATGAACCCCCCCCTGGTCACATGCCTGAGCAAAGGAAAAACAAAATTCAATTTGAATATAAGCAAATAAAAAAAAATTTACTTTAAATAAAAAAATAGGCCACTATTGTTTCTTTTCTATTTGTAATATACATAATATAATGTATAGCCCTCAAGGCTTTGGTGCTTACAGTAGTGTGTTAGAGCAAACCTAGATGTCTGTCCCTCTACTGGTTTAAAAAGCGACGGACAAGTGAAAAATTTTTCTTTAAAGTTTTTCACTTTGTTAGTAACTTATACGCCTAACTGCATATAAGGGGAAGTGAGTATTATTGGTGTAAGTCGAGGGTCCGGTGGCCTGGTGCAATGGACAGCACACCTATGCCCCAAAAAAGGCTGGAGATCCTGGGTTCGATTCCCGGGAGCCATGGGATGTTTGGTCTCGCCAATAAAAACACTCAATAATGTATAGCAATTTGAATTTTTTTCTCTCTCCTGAGTAGGGGGGGGAGGTTAAAAATTCCCCCTCTGGTTGCGCCACTGTTTTATATATTAATTTTAATGGGAGGGGGCAGAGGTACCGGGTTTATAATATGCATTGTTTGTAGTACAATGATAAATATTTAGCGTCACGTATAAAATACAGATTGCATCGAAATCATACGAAATTTATATTTTCACTTGTTTGACTATCTATATACAAATATGCTCAATGTTGGTTACCAAGGAACAATTTCATGCGGTGAACTCTAACAGATACTGAACAAAAATGAATTTGAGCTCTCATGAGGAGAGACCATTCAATAACACAGAGCCCTTAAGATTTTTAACTTTTTCTATTGGTAAGATTTATTTTAAGAAACTGTGATTTAATCATATGAATAAATACATACAGTAAATCTTATATGGATGACTGCTTAGTGACCAACTTTTGGAATGTTTAGAGCCAAATAAGATTGAGAATAGAGAAATCTTGTCCTGATTCCGGCTTTGTTTTCTATTTGTAATATACATAATGTAATAAATTGCGTTGTTTTTTTAAAAATAAATATTTAAAGGACGCAAAACATCTTTTAATAAAATAAAATAGGATTTTGACTAAAAAAACCTCGCCTCTTTTTTTTTTTTCTTTTTGAAAATAAACAGTTTTCTACCGATTGAACCCTGTATAAAACATTTTAACATTCTTATTTAACATAAAATAATAATAACAATGAGATTTTAAATACTTTTTTTAAAATTATATTAAAAAAATAAACAATAACAAAAAAATAAATGTGAAAATAAATTAACGAATGCTGCCGGGATAAAGCTTTGTCACTGGGTGGGTCAGTGTCGGTGGAGTAGCAAAGAAGAACATATCAAGTAAAAATAAAACATTCAATAAAAGAGATACATTAAATTAAATAAATAAATAAAAACCAATATACAAAAGAAATTTTAAAATACGTTCTATCAATTAAAATATAATAGATTTGAAATATCTATCAAAAAAGTTGAGTTTTATAAAATAAAAGGTTCAATGTGATGTGTTTTTAATGATTTGAAAGATTGATATTTTATAAAAAATTAAGGACGAAGTCTAAATGGCCTCCGATGCCAAAAAAGACATTCATTAAAAAATGTATGACTAGGAAAAATTAAAGCCGGGGTTCCAAACATTTTAGCTTTTATTCTATTTTGTTAATTATAAATTTCTTGATTTTAGAAAGCAGGTAGTTATTAAAATATCAATGAATGAAATATCCATCTATTACATTCATAAGAAGACATACACTCTGGGTTGGTTTTACAAAATTTCTACACGACCCACACTAATATTTATTGCGAATTTCTTGTCTTTGTGTAATTCATATACATTAAATATTATCACGAATGTGTTTATTAAAGCTTTTGTGGTTTGAATTATTTTTATTATTAGGAAAATTTTTAATTATAGACCAGATTTTTGTAATAATTATTTATTAAAAATATAAACACATATACAGTCGAAGTTGACAATATCAGTGGCGCACCCAGGATTTGCCTTTGGGGGCAGGGGGCTGACCCCCATACCCTTCTTCACTGATTGCCCCACTGACAATATTGTACATCTTTTTAAAATAAAAAATCTGGTTGAACTTTGTTTAAAATTTTCACAAAATGCAATTTATAGCTGTTTTTTATATTCATAAGAGGATAGAATAATGTGAGACTCAGCTAGAGTTTTTTCTTTATTTATTTAATAAACACAGCTGACGTTTCGGTCCGTATTTAAACAATTTATGTACCTGGTCTTAACATACAGTGTATATATTTATTATATAAGGGTTTGGTTCAACGATGTATAAAACCCACTGTGACACTTTCATAATGACTTTTCGCCAGCTCTGAAGATTGTTGAAACACGGAACTGAAAGCTGTGTGAAATAAATAAAGGAAAAACTCTAGCTGCGTCTCTCATTTTTCTACCCTCTAATATTTTTATTATTTGTGAGTTAGATACGAGGCTCCGAAAAAACGAGATTTGAATGGTCGCTCGAAGCCATTAATATATTTTCTCTTTTTATAAATAGTCAAAGATGACCTCAGCAGCGGAATCATTTCAATTAAAATAACGCCAAATAGGCTGAGATTCTTTTCACTAAAAAATAAAGATATAGATGAGATTTCAGCAAAGATAAATTACCTCGTATCAATTGGAAAAAAGTAAAATGTACACCAGTAAAGTACAAGTACCCGAATTTTCCCAAAGACAAGACCTAGCGCAATTTCATATTGGTACCGGAAATATATTTTAAATTTGAAAAAAATCGTTAGAGCCGTTTTCGAGAAATAGTGTGCATATATATATATAAATATATAAACGAACATTGATCATTTATAAGTATAAGATTTAGCAATATATTTAAAATGAAAAATTTAGAATAGATAGATAGTTTATTTCAAATCTATTAAGTCTTTTTATTTTTTATATAATATATACTTAAACCTATCTTATATTTAAGTGATTAAAATTATTTATGATTAGTATTTCATATATATCTAAAATGCTTCTTCAAGAACAAGAAAAGAGGAAGGTGAGACAGCCAACAAAAGCACTATATTCTGTCTACTAGTGCGCCTATTTAGAACAATGTCTATAACAAATTTCTTTCCTAAAAATGACAAAAATAATCAAACATTTCGTGTTTTGGTTGACAATCCCTCTTCGTTCCAAGGACTAAAGAAACATTTTATATAAAGTAGGAATATTTTGTTTTTGTTTTTTATGTGATATTAATTTTTTTTATATTTACTTAAAAAATTCCTCTCTGCTACACCAACACTCTGTCTAGGTATTATTTATATAGAGACGTGTACATATGTATGTTATGCTTGTATGTAGTATATGAGGGTGTATTTATGTGGGTGCTGCCGACCTCCAATCAGTGAGCGCGAAGCAAGTCCCAAGCCCCTGCCACTGTAGTCACTCCGGGTGCTTTGGGCATAAATCTATTCATAAAATATCGACAATATAACAAGAATAATACAATATAATATTCTTCTTAAATTTGGAATTTGTGCTTGCTCTTTTTGCAATTTTTAATAGAATATTTATTTATATATATATTTATTTATATTTCTTTTTTTTTTTTTAATTTTTTTAAACTCTCTTTTTGGGTATATATATATATATATATTATATTCGATTTATTTATTTTTTTAAATATATATATATGTATTAATATAAAATAGATTTCTCTCGGGAAAGAAATGCTGGAATCGTGTTCTGTTTGCTGAAGATTCTTCTCTCTTGGCTGGGCATCCAATCAGGGAAGAGAGGCAAGATGATAAGATGATCTAATGATAACGTCACTTTTCCCATATAAAGGTTTTTGGGTAATCTAGAGATTCTTTGAAGAGATAACAAATTTTACATATAATTTGAATATTTGTAAAATTTGTTAATTTCTTTTGATGTTTTATATATATATATATATTATATATGTTTATATGGGTGTATGTATAATAATAATAATAATATGTATTTAGATTTTGTGTAATTAATGTTGATTTGTGAATTTGTGGCGTTACGCCCCGCCTCGACGTTCCAACACTCGCCCGCACGCACCCTGAGGGCAAAAGTTATAAAACCCATTCAAAATTGTCCTTTTAAATGATCTAGGAATTAAAATTAGTACATTTTTACTGCTAAAAAAGATCAATCAATAAGAAATATATTAATAAATAAAACTTTAATACTAAGCAATTTTTTATATAATTATATATAGAAGAAAATTGATAAATTGATTATAAGAAACTTAATCTACATCTAAATATTGTTAATAAATAACTTATAGCTACTCAATTTAAGCTTTATGTCAGAAATATATGAAGGTGGTTCATACAAAAAAAATACCAAATTGTGAGGGGCAACCAATACAAATTGAATTTAATACGCTAAAAAATGGATGAAATGCTGCGTTTAATTTTCGTATATTTTAATTAAATTACATGATCCTTCGTATATTTTCGCCATATTATTTTTATTTAATTAGAAATTTTTTGTTTTATCTTAAATACATTTTTTAAATAAAAGATTTTTCGTATTAAACATTTTGCAATTTTTTTTACATTTACTTATATATTTATTTACAGCTCTGTTATGCTTTGGTGCTAGTGGCATCCTGCTCTGGATCCCCACCCCTTAACAAAATCCTGGAACCGGTATTGCTTCAAATTTTAAAAATCTGATGTGACTGGCGCACAGCACACAACTTTCTCTTATCCTTCGGTAAGAGAAAATTGGGCACCGTGCTGATCATACCGGATTTTTTTTGTGCCGAGATATGTTTAGTTTCCCATAGCAAATTAGTTTCAAACTTGACCATTTCCAATTCATAAGTAAAAAGTAAAAAAGTCAATTAATTCAAAATTTCCATAGGCTCTGTGTATTTTAAATCTATTTTATTTCAAAATTTTAATCTCATATTTGGATATTTTATACACAATAGGGAATCCTAAATAAATACAAAATTTCATAAGATTTGGAAAATTTTTTTTTAAAATGTGTAAAAAGTTCCAAAGGGGAAAACCCTTTTGAATCGAAATTAACATGTAAATCCCCATAGGGATTTAACATTGGCTCTATGGAAGGAAGAGTCGGAAAGTGAATTTGAAAAATCTGAAATCTTTCCTATGAAGTACAAGAGTAAAGAATTTTAATCAAATCATTGGAGCGAATTTTGAGAAAAACAAAAAAAAAAAAAAAAAAAAACTGAAAAAGTAGCAATACATAAGTAAAGTACTAGTACTTTTTGGCCGATTTTGTTCAAAAGCTTATTTTGACTGTCCGGGAGGATACCTAACTTAAATATAAAATCTCAATCCGCTAGCTGAATTCCTTCATGCTAAAAATCGTTACATACAGACAACACACACACAAACAGACCAATTTGCTGGACCCACTTTTTTGGGAGCTCAAAACATGTAAGGTATCCATCAAAATCTCGACATCGAATTTTTGACATTATCGCAATACTTTTTCTTTCTATATATTTCATATATTGGCTAAGAGAAAGTAAAAATGATGACCAGAGGTAAATAGATAGGCTTTTTCTTTACATCTTTAAACAGAGATAAGAATCATTTAAATAAAATTCTTAATTTATTATAAAAATATTTATTTTTATCTGACATCATTTCCGCTTGGACCCGAAGAGTTGTTTCTAATTCCTACAAAATATTATAAATATTATTATAATAAATTTGCGGATTTATTGAAACAAATTCTCAATAAAACATCTACGTTTGTTTAAATTTTCCTATGAAAACTTGAATGAATCGAATGTAATGAATTGAAAAATTTACCCATAATATTTTCTTGTTTATTTTTAATACAAATATTAGTTTTAAGCCGAACCTTTTTTTTAAGTATCTGCTTTTTTTTGCCTTTTCCCATGATTCAACAGAGGAGTGAAAAGAGTAAGTAACTCATATCCTGAATATACGTGAGGGTGATAGGATTGGGCACAGATGTGGTATTTAGGATATCTCGTAAGGCTGAACGCACACCAAAAGAGCAAAACGTTTTGTCCAAGAGGAAACCGTTTTGCTCAATACCAACGCACACCGATCGAGCAAAATGCTCAATTGGAAAACATTTTGTTCAATGATGTCGAATCATGTCCAATTGTGTTTTGTCTCTTCGGTGTGCGTTGACTCATAGAAAAGCATTGAAAAAACAGTTTTAGGCAAAAATTTTTATAATAAAAAAAAAGAAATTGATTTTCTTTTAACGAAAAATCTTTTATTTAAAATATATATATATAGTGATGTCACTTACGGGTTTTGGGGATCACAAGAGTTCATACTGCCGCAAATGCATCCGTTGGATGATATCTCTACAGTCATTAAATACACGCCTTATGTTTTCAGTATCGACAGCACACGTAAAATGGGGATAGCAATAATGTTTGCCATCTCCGCTTGCTGTGCTGATGCGCTAGAAAAATTGAAGATTGGTTTTAAAATTATATATTTAAGAATAAAACAACAAGATTAAAATATATTGAAAACAGATATAATTGGTAGAAGTAAGTGATAATTATTAATATTAATAGAATATAATTCGAAGAGAAGTTGCTGTTGATGTTATGGGATGGAAAAGAACAAGTACAGGTGCAGCAAATGAAGAGAGCCTTTGGATGCTAAATGCCGAAAAAGGAGACGTTTCGGACAACAATGACAACTTTGTGCCTAATTAATTTATAAGCCAACGAGGACTGAAGATGGACAAATAAATTTTGTCCGAAACGTCTCCTTTTTCGGCATTTAGCATCCAAAGGCTCTCTTCATTTGCTGCACCTGTACTTGTTCTTTTCCATCCCTTAATAGAATATAAACTGTAAAGAATTGTCATAAAATCAGATTCTGAAATAGAAACGATACACAGTTACTATAAAAATAAACTTCCTTTAGGCTTCTATTAATGAATTTCATTCATACGGTTAGGAAACCAAATTTATAGTAACAAAAATAAAGTATATTAATATAAATATTTATTTGTTCTGTGACTATTTTATTTACCTTTTTAAGAAACCAGTATATTTACAAAAATAAATAAAAATACTTTTTATTCATCTATAAAATATTCCCACTGTTAATTTGTAAAGAAAAGAATGACATATTTCATTTATTAGGCCCTCTGTGCTGACGTTTCGGTCTTGGTTAAAAGACCATTCTCAGAGCTTGCGGGTTGTCAGTGGCGTAGCGAGGGGGGAGCAAGGGGGGTCATCATGCCCCGGGCGCTACTCACAAAGGGGCGCCAAATGATCCGCAAAACAAAAAATTTCTGGATAATTTTTATTTTTATTATAATTGATTTCTGGAAAATATATTTTAAATTTAGTTCCAGTGTAATATAATAATTTTGTATATTTTACATATAGGGCCGTATTCATAATTGAAACTTGTTTTCGTGCTTAAGTCTGACTTCATGAAGTAAGACTTTTTTGAACAAGTCGAGCTAGATCGTTTATGATTTCATAAACATTATTCAAGCAAGACTTTTTGAAGTCAGAGTTCCAATAAACATTGCTTGTTTGCCAAACCAATTGCTTCGTCAAGTCAACGACTTCGGCTATTCTCGGCTCCGATCGGATACAATCGGCAAACTTCGGCTAATATGGCGAGTCGAAAATTTCAAAGAATAAAATATTACAGAAATATTATATTATTGTGAAAAAATAATTTGACGTTTTGTGAAGTAGGCAACATGATAAAAATTGAAATTAATTTCAATAAATATTATAAATTAAAATATTTAATTAAAAATAATTAATTTTTTTACAAAAATATAAAAATTTCTAAAAAAATAAACAAGGACAGCTGAATTAAAAACTTTTTAGGTTAGAAACTATAATAAGGCCTTAATATACATAGAAATATATATTGATTAATAAAAAATATTTAGACACACCTCATTTGGAAAAAATAAGCTAAGAATTGTTCTTAAATATCTTTACAAAGGATTTTTGGTTTCTTTAGGTAAATAACAAATATTACATGTACAATGAAAATTTAATTTATTTAAGATTTTGTTAATCATTATATTATAAAGAAATGAAAGTATTCATATATTATACAAAATAAAACGATTGTGATTTCCAAGCCTGAAGATTATGGTTTATAACCATCTGAACTGAACTGAATGTTCAGTCGAAAATAAACCTGCAACCGAAAAACTTCCGTATTTTATTTGATTAACTATCAACACCTCAGTTGATCATAAAAAAACACTTTCACAATATAAATTTAAATCATAATTGTTTGTGCAAATCCATCTAAAATAAATATTTTAGTTATTATCAGGTTATTATCAAAGATTATATTCCAAATGAAAATTTAAATAAATAATAGTTATTTAAAACAAAGTATTCATTTACCTTTTATAATAATATAAATATATAATCTAGATATTGCTCTTCTTTTTTTATAAACTATAATTTCCAAAAAATAACTGCAAAAATATATTTTTATTAATTATTTTATTCCAAGTGGAAATTTAAATAAATAATAATGTTATTTAATAATAATTTAATTTAATAATTAATTCTTACCTTAATTTTTTACATTTATGATAATTTGAAAATTGAAGATCTGACAACTGCTGTCAAAAACAAAGACTCAAGTCCCCTTCGACTTGACTTAAAAAATTCTGACTTGTTTGCTAACTAGTCCGCATGAAAAATCACTATGAAATCGAACGAACTTAGTTGAAAACTAAATCTTGGCTTAAGAAATAACTCTGAATAACGAAAACTTCGAATAAGTTAGGGTTAGTGACCTAGGAAACAAGTCTTTACTTTGTCAAGTCTCCGCCCAGGTGCTGCTTGTTTGCACTGACTCAAAGGATTGCTTGTTTGTGACTATGAATCGAAAGTGAACTTCTAAGCAATTACTTTAGTCTGACTTGATCAATAAGTCTCGATTATGAATACCGGCCTTAATATTATATGGTTTTCGAATGGGGTGGGGGGTGGGCGCTAAAAAGGTATTGTGCCCCGCCGAGTTAAGCTCGCTACGCCACTGCGGGTTAAAGAAAATAGGGCCTAATAAATGAAATATATATAGCTGCCATTCTTTTGTTTATACATTAACGATTATCTAGCTACTTTTTGTTCCCATTGTTGTTAAAATAAACATGGAAATCTACAATGAGACGTGAAGTTATCAATATTATTGGTGATTTCAAATCTCATACTTTCCTTATCCTGAATTGCAAAAAAATTATCTCAACTATTTAAAGAGACTTGTAAATATAAATAGTCCAACGTTTAAGAAATAAGATAGTTATAATTATAAGACTAAAGAACGAAAAAGATAAGTACCGCAGGGAGTTGAATCAAAGGTTCTCCCAATTTGTACACGGCATGCCCTACCTCTGCATCACAGCACCGCACTTGGTTATATGAGTTTAATAAATCGTTAATTATCGTCTTCGGGAGGAAATTCATTCACTCCTAACTGTCAACAGTGGCGTTTATTAATTATTAAAAAACAATAAAACTATATGCTTATAAAGCGTAGTATTTATTAATTATGTTTAATAAATAATCCTTAAGAGATTATGATTTTTGATTTTTTTAAATATTTTACTCACAAGGAATTCATCTCGAATGAAGTACTTGGCCCGAATAACTTCGGCGTCATCACCAGGCTGGATATCAGCATCAGTGGGTGTTTGATAAAGAGTGAAGTCGGCAAAATACTCTTCGAGTCGTGACTTCCCAGCACGGATTTTTTCAGCCAGTAAATCTTGTTTATTAAGAAAGAGGATGACCGAGATATTTCTTAACCATCTGTTAAATAAAATTAAACAAAATTATTATTATAGTTGCTTAAAATTAAAAAATTAAATTAAATATAAAATTAAATTGAATGTAGGACACCAAATATGCAATATTATATTCTATACATCTCTGTTTGCGTTACCGACTTATGGGATTTAGATTAATAGAATTTTCTTTTGTACAGGTGGGCCTCAATCTAAGCTCTTTCTTTGTGGTATTTTATTAAATATGAACCCTTAACCTATGGCTTAGGACTAAAGCATTAGCTTCTGATAGCAAAGGTCAAGGGTTCGCATCCCGTCTCATGCGACAAAAATTTATTTCAATTGAATCATCAGGAACTTTGCAGCCAAGAGATTAAATTAAAATCTTTTATTTAGTTTTTATTCGGTGGTCAATCACGACCTTCAAAATTTACCATGATGAAAGTCGAAAATAGTGACCGAAAAATCGGCGAATAAAAACTAAATAAAATATTTTTTTTATTTAATCTCCTAGCTGGAAAGTTCCTGCGAATCCTGATTAAATCTCCACAGCCATAAAACATTAAGTTTATTTCAATAGAGACGGGGTCTAAATGGCCTTCGATGTCGAAAAAAATAATGAAAATATTAAATATGAGAACTAATAATTTTTTTGTTGTTTTAACTAATAAATTAATTGAATATCATTACTATTACAATAGCCACTGACTTCCTGTCCCTGTGTGTATTGTTCTCTAGCTGATTGGCCAGAATTACAGGAAGTGGAGTCAGAGAGGAAAATTTAAAATTTCAAAACAGTGAGCAAGAATAAATTTGATGCATTTGCTCGCCTTCGGCCCTCTGGCAAGTGGTAAAGCCCGCCTTCGGCGGACTTGTACATATATAATAATATTTGCTTTCTATTTGCACAAGATTTGCAATGTACAAAGGACATCAATTAAAATGACAATATCTAGAATAGTCTATTAACATGGAAACCAGAGGATTACAATGAACAAGATTATGAATGTAATTTGGTAATCCTGGCTTAAATAATGTGATATAAACATTATATGATGTATGTACTGTATTCTAGTCTGCCTGAACCATCAATAATATTAGGCCTATACTTATTAAAGGTGAAAAAAAGGAACCACCCTCTTTATAGGTCAAAGGTGATATAAAAAAACAAGTAGGAAGTATACAAGTATAAAACCAAAACAAAAATGACCTTGCTTAATATAGAATGTGTAATAAATTCATTTCTTAATGAACCGGAGTAGATAAGCAACAAAATTATTAATGCGTTAATTGATTTTTGAAATTATCTAGTCTAAAGGAAAATACAAAGGGTTAAAAGACATGAAAATTTTTTTTGAGAAATTCAAATAGAAAATAAGAATGTAGAATGAATAATATGATATATTTAAAAAAATACTCCGAGGTATGGGCGTATCCAGCTCAAAACCGAAAGGGGGCAACTTTTCTAATATCCATTTTATTATTTTATTAAATTCCACAACCTAACTGGAAATAGGGGATGGGGTCACTCGTAATTTATATCTTCTCACAGATGGAGTGAATTTTTTGTTTTTTATTTTTATTTCAAGTTTGGAAGGGGGGCAGCTGCCCCCCCCCCCCCCCCCCCCCCCCCCCCCCCGGCCTGGGTACGCCCATGCTCTGAGGGAATATTTTTTTTACTACGTTTACTCGATAGTGAAGGTTATGGGTAAAAAAACTAAACTATTTATTTCAAATGAATGCCCCCCGTAACTAATTCAGTTGAAATAATTAATTTTCAGAAGTAGTTAATCTCTTCATTGTCAAATGAAATAAATTTTCCTAGATTAGGCCGGGAAGCGAACCCGGAACCCACCACGAGAAGCGAATATACTGTATTCAATCTGAGCCACCGGCCACGGGCAATTCAAATCTTCCCTGTGACTTATTTTTTGATTTTACCTGCCTAATATAAAATGAATTTGTAAAACAAAAATTATTATTTGTTTGTTGTTTGCTTTTACTTGAAATTTTATCCACAATATTGTAAGAAAATAGTGAAAACCTGGGGTGGCAGATTTTTTTTTTGCCTGACTATAGCCCTATATATTTACAATAAATATATATTTTTTATTCTATTTACTTTGACCCTCCCGATAGATGTGAACGTGCCTTCATCACTTTCCATAATATTTGCTAGATCATCAATATTATTTATTTATTTTATAGACGAGGTCTCAAAATTCAATGTATCTATAGGGGATATTAAACAAATATTTTTATATATAACTATCTTTAAAGACAGGTTCACCCGCTCACAATGAACATAATAAATTTAAAATATAAACAAAATTTGCAATTATATTTAGTATAAAAGAATGTTATTAACATTATCACTGGCGCGACCAGGGGGGTTTAGGGTTTTAACCCCCCCCTCCAGGGAGAGAAAAATTCTACTACGCCCGTACCCAATCCAGAATTTGTTTAAATTAAGTTTAGATATATTTATAAAAATACCAGAGTATCGGTCCCAGAGAGTAGAGTTATTTTTTACAACATATAATCAGTCTTTCATTTTCTTATATCAACTTGTTATTAATAAAATTGCCTTTCATTCAATTTTTACTTTTCTTTGAAATCTCCTCCGTTATCCCATGGGGGCGAATGGGGTGTTTATTTAGCAAAGGTTCATTTTTATAAAATATTGAACTAATAAAAAAAAAAAAAAAAAATTCCAACTGATTTTTTCAATTATAAGTTACTAAAATTATAATCATCTTTTGATATTGATAATAATATTTTTTTATAAATAGTTATTTTTGATGCGAGGGATGACTTATTTTTTTAAAGTAGGTGAATATTGACGAGACCTGTTATTCCAAATGCTTTTAAAAAGGTCAAGAGATTCCCGCAGTCGATTTTGCGTTGGATCTTCACGTAACACCATATTATAACTGCTGCATGCGGTGACAAAGATTATGGCAGTAACGTCATTAAAACATTGAATCCACTTGCGCCGCTCGTCACGTTGGCCGCCTACGTCGAACATGCTATAAAACAAGAGAAAAATCAATCAATCAGAATGAGGGGAGAAGGGGGATATATAGCAATATGATTGAATTGGTAAAAACTTACTGGAAGTTAACTTTGTCGACCTGGAATTTGGTCTCGAAGATGCCAGAAGTTAGCACACGACACCGAAGGATATCCTGTTCAGTAGGTGTGTAGTCAGGTTGCTTGATAATGTGCACCTTGTCCAAAAAACTGTAAAATGAAAAATCAGTATAAGCATTTTTGTATTGTAAGAGAAAAAAAAAACGCCCTATATATAGACATTCTGGTGTTTTTACATGTTTATTTGGTTGCCTATCTAAAAGGGATTCAATTTTCGTAACATGGTCTGTCTAGAAATGCTTGGAACCAAAATAGAAATATCAATAATTAACGGTTATCGTAAAGACTTAAATGGCCTAAGTTGCCGAAAAGACTGCGTGAATGTGTGTGTGTAGTGTGAATGAGGGGAAAAAAACATGGTCTGTCTGTGTGTGTGTCTGGGAACAGAATATCTCAAAAACGAAGATATCTAGGAGCTTGAAATTTTATATTAGAGTTAGGCACCCCCCTGGCACGTGACACGAAGCTTTTGAACAAAATAGGTCAAAGAGGACTAGTATTTTACTGATATATTTTTTCAGTTTTTTTCGATTTTCTCAACATTCGCTCCAACGATTTTGATTAAAATTCAAAAATCTATTATTTTTTATAGATTTATTTTTTATAAAAATGTATATTCCCATTTTGCCCTAAAAATTGTTTCGGCAAAAACTAAATATATCCTCTCTAACGATATTGAATAAAATTCAAAAATCAATTATTTTTTAGATATTGTCATTTTGCCGTTGAAATCTTCTGAATAACCACTTTAATCTTTTTTTTTTAACACTCACACGTTTTTCTCACTCACACTCACACACACATTCACACAGTCTTTTCGGCAACTCAGGCCATATAAGTCTTTGGTGATAACCGTTAATTGTTAATATATCTATTTCGGGTCCAGGCATTTCTATTTAAGCCATTTGGTAACCAAATGGTTTAAATGAAATTATCGGACTGCCTGGGGTCCGAACCCGCGACGTTCGGTATAGAAGGTAGGCTACCAACTAGACCAAACCCGTAAGCCACTTTACTCTTGTACTTCATAGGAAAGATAGGAGAAATGGTTCCCATGGTAACAAAATACAAATATTTTCTCAAACTTATAAATTGTACATCTTGAATGTAGCCAATACTGTCGGAAACTAAATATATGTCGACACAAAAAAATCTGGTGCGATCAGCACAGAACACAACTTATAAACAAAAAGTGACAAATTATTCTTGACAAATTGTCAAAATTCACCTATCAGCCTAGAAATTTTATAAATCAAAAAGTGACAAATTGTCAAAGACAATTTTACAAAACATGTCATTTTTTTTTTTGACAATTAAGTTGAAGAGCGGATTTTTATGAAACAGGTATTCGATCAAATTGACAAATTGTCACCTGTCATTGTCAGCTTTATGAAATAGGGCCCAGGTCTCATGCCCCCCCTCCCAGCGAGGATGGCTGGTCCCATGGCCCGCCCTAGCCAAATTCTTTAGTTACGTCCATGTCACTTGGTCTATATGAAGGAATAAATAGATAATGTAGAAATTTTTTCCGGGTGAAAAAAGTTGAAAAAATTATGACTTCACTTGAGTCGGAGCAAGTGCACAGTACTTAAAAACGACTGCAGAATAAGCAGTCTGAAAAGTTCTACAATGCTTATATTTTTAATAAATAATTAATACAAAATGTGGTCTATAATTAAAAATTCCCATAATAATAAATTATGACTTGTTTAAAAAAAAATTTGTGCTATTTATGATAGTCTCCTCCGTCCCTCTCTCTTAAAAATGACTTACCTAAGTCTCTGAGAATATGGGACAAGAGCTTAAAAGATTAATGGATGACGAAAGAAAAGAAATGTTTATTAATAAGCCAATTGGAAATTAATTAATGTTAGTGGTACAGTAAAAAAAAAAAAATTATTTAACATTAACAGACTATGTAAAGATCAAATAACGATTAACAGTTTGTTTACATCACACTCTCTCTCTGAACAAGAGGTGACATTATAATGTTGACAATGGAAATTGCTGATTGTTGAGATTTTAGTGTATTTTATTTGATTCGTTTTGTGGTTGTATTTGAAATAGTGAAGAAGATTATTTTTAAATTAATTCTTTTTTTTTAATCTATATTTAAATTTATAAATTTACATCTTTCGTCATTAGTTGAGTCATCAAGATAATTAAAATTTCATGAATGAATTGAAGACACACTAATTAAGGATAATATAGAGATTAAAATTTTTTTTAAGTGTTAGAAAAAAATATTTTCAGATAATGCAAATATTTATCAAAGTATAATAATATAGTAATTAATTCCATTAAAAAAAATTATTATCCTTACTACTTCCTATTGATGTATTTACTCAGAAAGTTAATAGGGAAACACAAATTTCATCGATCTTGCTAGATGCATTTTCAAGATATCGTGTTCACATACTGAAACGTCGACATTCATCAAAATCTCATAATTTTTAATAAATATATTTTCTCCAGTTGGTATATGAGAAAGTAAAAAAAATTTCTAATCACTACCTCCTTCAAATAAGTATAAATTTTGAAAAATTTATTTCTTTTATTAATAGAGTGCTTAACATATGCCCCGTCTGAAATATTGAAGTTTCATGAGAAAAGTTAGATGTATATGCTTCGTGGCGCTCTTACGATCGACTTGAGTACTTCTATAAACTGTCAATCATTTAAACGTGACTTGCATCTGTCTATTAGCAGGTCTTCTAATTATGCTAATATTAATATAACAGTTTTATTAGATGTTTTTAATTTATTCAATTTATAGTGCCATTAGAGCATTCAGAATTTATGTTGTGTTATAATTCAAATTATGTGGATTTTTTAAAGAAAATGTTTTATTTATATAAGGTTGTACAGTACCATCTATTGTAATAGTATTGAGACTAAAGCCCGGTAGTTAGGCAGCCCAAATGGCACACACACACACTAAACCTTTTTCAAAGCATGGTCGAACGACCCTCTCTTTCTTCAGTCATTAAGTGTGAGACCTGACACGTTGTGGCTTCACGGGAACTTCACGGGAATGATACTGAGGTGGGTTCCCGTTTCCTTTCTCAGGAGGATGCATCTCAAATAGAGTTGAATAATTTTCTGCCATGAGATGGATTTGAACTCGAGTTCACTTGAAATCAGGATTATAAGCTTAACTAATTTATCCCCTCGCCTCCTCTTTCCTATTATAATATGTATTTTATTATATGTTTTATTTTATTTAGACATTCCCATTAACTATGATAGTGAGAAAATATTTTATTCTTAACTATGATGATGAGACTTATTCTTAAAAAAGTATAGAAAAGTAAATTTTAATGTCATTAAAAACAATTGGGGATGGAGGAGGGAAGAAACAGAGAAATGGAGTGTGGGAAAGAGAGAAACCGATGCAATATGTGAGAGCCGGTGAAGCTATTTCTAGCTTAGGGGAGGCCATGATCAATAGGCAGAGAGATTTTATAAACAGAGAGAGAGAGAGAAGTCGCACGAAAAGACGACCACGAGATGGATGCAGGTCCAAAAGAACATGAGATACAACTAATCCACTAAAAATCTCTTCATAACCTAATCGAAAAGATAGAGGTTAATGGATGACGATTTATCAAATATTTTGGTATTTAAATATATACTAGAATTGCCAATTTAGAGAGAAGAATTATGTCCCGTTGAATGCCTCACCATTATTTTTTAAAGGTAGATTTTTTTCTCTTATTTGTCCTAAATAGATCTCATTACATTGTCTCTTGAGTTAGAGATAGATCTTTCATGATCCAAGTGTCAAAGATTCTCTCTCCCTTACAATTAAAAAAAGTTTTGGATACGGGTGGGTAAGCTCAAATGCCGAACGACTTAATAAAAAATTAGATGCATAGGTAATCCACATCCATGGTCCTTGACAGGGCTGCTGTCCAATTTCAAAATACAGTAAGGAAAAAAAAATATTTCAAGAAACCAATAAAATATATTTTTCTTTAGCCGCACTGATTTGGTTTCCAAATGGCTTAAATAAAATCATCGGACTGCCTGGGGCCCGAACCCGCAACTTTCAGTATAAAAGGTAGGCAGCTACTCAACTTTATTTTATTCTGGTCAATCAGCGCTCTGATAGAAACATATACACAGGGACAGGAAGTCAGCCGCTATATATTATAGTATGATGATGATATTAAGATGAAAATATATAGGGGAAAAAAAATATTATTTTTACTTTTATTTTGGAACACTTACTGCAATGAAAAATGAACCTTACTTTCTTTTAAATTTGTCAAATTAAAAAAAAAATGCACTTACTAGGTTTATCGAAATTGATATCTATAAGAAAAAAAAAAATCAAATTTTTGAGAAATTTGAATTAAATTATGTTCACAAGACTCCATTGGAACTAAAAATACTAAAAAATTGATTTTGAGAAATTTGTCCCTTACTGTGTTTTGAAATTGGGCAGCCGAGGGCCTTCTTTAGCTAGGCAGATAGGGATATGGAGAACCATGGGCGTAGCCAGGGGAGGCAGGGGGGTCATTGCCCCCCCCCCTGGCTTGCCCTATAAATTTAAAAAAACAAACAAATACTATATATTTTTCTCATTGGGAATTTTTTTTAACGCCCCAATCCACTACATTAATTTAATTTTTTTTTATTTAAATAAATAATTAATAATGTATGTATATATTAATTGCAAACACCCCCCTCTCGCTCTAACGAGGGGTTGGCCCCCCTAACAAGATGTCTGGCTACGCCCATATGGAGAACCAAACCAAAAAAATATGTAGTTTAAAGGTTTCTGGATTTCTCCAATGACCAAGCAGCTAGTAGTTTTTTCAATTTATCTAATTTGTCATTGGATTTATTAATTAAATTAATATAGTCTTTTGCCAATATGAGCCCTGGAGGATCATTATGTTGACAATGGCTTGGCTCTGAGGATGGTCCTGTATGCGATCGAAACGTCGGCCCTGGCACATTAATTAATAAATATCTATAAATTGAAAAAACTACTAGCTGCTTGCTCAGAGGAGAAATCCAGAAATCATTAGTTGGTCCAAATCCCCCCCCCCCCCCGGAAAAATTATTTTACTATGGCCTTCACCACTTTTCCTCCAAACTGTATAAAAAAAGATTTTCTCGATGAGTTGTTATCAATAAAGGGATGTGAATATTTTGTTTACTATCTGTAATTATAGGGATTCTCATAAAATATCAGGAAACTGTCAAATTTTCTAGATGGATCGCTGCCAACAAACGGTCAAATTAAGATATATCTCTGAAGTTGAATTATTAAATTTATTAAAAATCCGTTCAATCAAATTTTCTCATAAAATCATTACATACGAAGTGACTTGAAAAGTTATGTTTTGTGGTGGCTCCATCAGTTTATTTTTATTTAAAATAATACAAGGTGAAATGGAGAGTTTATTTTTTTTCATCGTATTAGATGCGCCCTTGAGACGCTAAGCATGCCAGCCACCTCGGCGAGCTTCTAACTTTACATACATCTCTCCTTGTGATATGAGAGCTGCTCTGCGAAACCAGATATCGGCCAGAAATGCATTCATTCTAGCTTTAACATAGTGCGATGTGACCAAAATTATTCTTGTTTGAATAATTTTTCAAGGTCTTCTACACTGAAAAAAAACCGACCTTGTAAATTTAAAGTGAAATCCCTTTAAAAATTTTCAACAAACCTTCCCATAAAATTAACAAATTTTCCTTTCATTTTTACAAGAAATCGCCTCAAGTTCTATATGACAAACTCATACCGTAAAAATGAAAAAATTTCCTTTTATTTTTACAGGAAATTTCATCGAGTTCTAATTCAAAAAGAAATCCTGTAAAATTGACAAGGTTTCCTTTAAATTTGACAGTAAAAACCTTTAAATTCTTATTTTACCTGAGAAAAAGGCAACTCCCTCCATACCTACCTACCTACCCATTGCTTCCTCTCTAACTCAAAGCTCGTCATTCTCTCTTAGCAGACAGTATGACTAGCTTGAGTTGACTAGACTACATTTCTTTTCCAGATTCATTCTTTGAATATTTGAAATCCGAGTTGATATCTTCTATCATATATACTTTTTTAATTTTGAAAAATATTTGTACTTTTTTTTTTTTATTCACGGCACGTCTAACAAAATTTTCTTTGTGTCCTGTTTTTTTCTTACATATTATGGCAAAAAACCAAGGTACGTCTACAAAATATATTATGATTTTCTTTTAATATATTATTTATAATAAATTTTGTGCTTGACTTGCAGGACTTCAATGAAGACTATTTAAAATTATATCACATTCTAATTGAGTGGGATTTAGAAGGTCTGTTTCATACATTAAAAGGTAAATATAATGTTATAAAACAAAATGTAAAATGTTTCAAAATATTATCTAGTGTTTATACAATTTATTTTTTTTGAATAAAAAACTCTTGCATACGTTTTAGGCTTTCGGCCATTGACATTAGTGGGAAAAGGGTTCTTTCAGATAAAATTCCTTATTTTCAAGTGACAAAAGAACCGAATACAATACCTTAGCCCAAGAGGGCTTCTGGCTCTCTTGGTCAGGCCGACCTCAACAAGTTAAAAATTTAGAATATAAACAAATTTTGGTAGAATTAAAAAACAAACTTTTTTTTTTTTCAGAATACAAAATCGAAGATTCAGCATCTACAAATGAACAATTCATCCTATGGTTCTGAAAATGACATTTCTATTTTTTTTTTTTCATATTATCTAAAAATAAATACATATTTTTGATATTTTAATATGTTTCAAAACTTATTAATAGGCCTATTTATAAAATAAGACATCTTGATAATTCATTTCAAAAGTATTTATTTATATAAGTTTGGTGTACATTACAACTGAATTGTAATTTTTTTGTAATTAACTCGTAAAATAAAAAAACATTTTTTTGTTATAATTTTGTAAATTTGATTTTTTTACATAATTTCCTTTATACAAAGAATCCTTTTAAAATTATAAGAAATCCTGTCAAATTGTTTTTGACAAAAAAATCATTGTAACTTGAATTTATTTCAATCTGCCACAGCTCGTCGGAACACAGGATTTTGGCGTGTTGATTAATTAAAAAATTTTTTAATTATTTTTTAAATATATGTTTGATTTTTCTCATGTCATTCGTAAAACAATAATGCATATCTTTGACCTGAGAAAAATTAAAAATATATTTAAAATAAATAATTAAAAAATCTCTTAAATTAATCAACACGCCAAAAACCTGTGTTCCGTCGAGTGTAGCTGTAGCAGATTGAAATAAATTCAATTTAAAATTAAATGAAAAATCATTTTAAAATTACAAGAAATCCAGTAAATTTAGTTTTGACAAAATATCCTTTAAAAATTACAGGAAATCCTGTCAATTTGGTTTCAACAAAATTTCCTTTAAAATTTACAGGAAATCCTGTCAATTTCGTTTCAACAAAAATTCCTTTAAAATTTACGGTAAATACGGTCAACTTCGTTTTAACAAAATTTCCTTTTAAATTTAAAGGAAATCTTGTCAGTTTTTTTCAACAGGAAAACCTTTTGAAATTATAAGATGCACCTTCAATTTCGTTTTAACAAGGTATCCCATTGAATTGACGAGAAACCTCATTGACGCATTTTCATTACGGTTTCGGAATGAATTGAAGGGATTTCCATTGAATTTACAAGGTTTTTTTTTTTCAGTGTAAGTTTACTTTAAATTTAATCCTTTTAAATATTATTATTAAATTTTTCCTAATCGAAGTTTGGAAAGTATAGTAATCGAAATTTTTAAGATTCGATGAAATGTGATCATTCGAAGCCAAAAAAATCTGGTGTGACTGGCGCACAGCACACAACTTTCTCTTACCTTCGGTAATCGAAAGTTGTGCACTGTGCTTGTCACACCAGATTTTTTGTGTCGACATGTATTTAGTCCCCGGCAGTAGGGAATATTTGAATTCAGATGTAAAATTTATAAGTATGGGAAAATATTTATATTTTGTTACCATGGCAACCATTTCTCCTATCTTTCCTATGAAGCACAAGAGTAAAGTGTGCTTCAAACAATTTTGTGGGCAAAACGAGAATATACATTTGAAAGAGCATCTAAAAAATAATTGATTTTTGAATTTTAATCAAAATCGTTAGAGCGAATTTTGAGAAAATCGAAAAAAACTGAAAAAGTACATCAGTAAAGTACTAGTACTCTTTGGCCGATTTTGATTAAAAGCTTATTTTTCCGGTCCCGGGGGGTGTTTAACTTAAATATAAAATTTCAGCCTCATAGCTCAATTCCTTCATGCTTAAAATTTGACACACACCCACCCACCCACCCACCCACCCACCCACCCACACACAGACAGACCATGTCGCGAAAACCACTTTTTTGGATTCAGGGGACCTCAAAACGTGAAGATCCATCAAAATCTCGACATCGAATTTTTGACATGAATCCAATACTTTCTCTCTATATATATATTACATATATACATAGGTAAGAGAAAGTAAAAAAGTAATTATGGAGATGTGTGTTTGTGTAAATACTGATTGACTAATTGAAAATATATTATTTATAAACTTTTAATCAAATCAAAGGCATTTGGCATAAGCGGTATTACATTTAAAGTTAAAACCAGAAAAATCAAAATATCTTCGAGAATATCAACTTATCGATTGTTTAATTCTTGAAGAGGAAGGAGCATACTGTATAAATAAAAAGATCATTTGGCTGCTTTATTTTATAACTAACTCGAAGGGGCCCTTGGGCCATAGCTCAGTGGTAAAGTTTCTGCATCTTGTGCTAGGGATCAAGGGTTTGCATCAAGTCTTATGCGATAAAAATGTATTTCAATTGGATTAACTACCAATCATAAGGGGTCTAAATGGCTTCGATGCCGAAAAAGGGCTTAAATAAAATTAAAAAAAAAAAAAAAAAAAAACTATCTAAAAGGGAATCAAATATTGACTCATTTATACATATAAATAAATATGCTTTGAATCGATATTTGATAGAGGATTTTTTGGAAACATATTTGAGATTTTTCGGGTTAAACTTTACTCATCTTCAGGCATTTGTTTTTGTAAACAATTTGTCTCTAAATACAATTGTCTGTCTAAATGGTCAAATATTGTTAAGCATGATTATGAAACAGACATAAACAATATTTACAAATAACTAAAGTTTAGATAGCATAGCAAAGATCCATAGCGTGTTTCCCAAAAAAGATTCTGTTCCAGATTCCTCTAATAAACTTTATTTTTGCGATTATTTTTCTAATTTTTGAATTAGATGTTTTCGTAATGTAATAGTTTATAAAGTCTTCAAAAAGAGCCTAAAAAAACTTTGTGTTTCAATTTGGTTTAGATCATTTGCTATCTTCCGGTTGCGCATAAGCCCCAAAATTTGCCAAAATAATGAATGAAAAAATTACATTTTTTTCCATCGCCTTTGAACTTTGAGAATTTTCAAGATTTTTCTAAAACTTTAAGTATTCCCTTTGTTTTCAACAATAAGAGACTAAATTAATTTCAAATTACAATAAAACCAGAAATTCATTATTTAGAATCTTTTATTGCTTAAAATTACCTCAAATAATACATACAGTAATAGAACGAATAGAGATATATTAAATTGTTTCATCTGTCAAAGTTCCTCAGCATAAATCTGTTCATATTTCTTTTTCTACATGTATTTTGTTATATTCTCTTAAATTTTAATAATTCACTAATTTAAAATATATTAGGGAAACTAATTATAGTCTACTATTAAAAACTAAAAAAGTAAAAAGTTAAATTAAGCTTTAAAAAAAAAGGAAATCATTTTTTTTTTAATAAATGTGAATGTATTAGTATTTAATTTTTAAATAAAATATGAATGACCAGATAGACGACGCGCCATTAAATTACAATAATAACAATCTTGAATGATCACCATCATAACGATAAATGATTAAAGATTTCATTTGTCAGTTTCCGCTCGTAAAATTGAAGTGTCCTAATGAATGTTATATATATTCATCAAGCTCGAGCTTATAAAATTTTAATATTGAGTGATATATAGATAAGTGAATGTATGTCTGAGAAGGTGCTACAGGGTGCCAGAAGAATAAATGGCTCCGAAAGAAGAGAGAGAGGAGAGCACAATGGCGAGCGCCGGTCGACCGGCATGACACCTGTATTGATCGACTAAGCACGTGTCACTTGGAGCGCCGCGGCGGCGACCTTGCCCTTTCAGCCCTCCTGGGCCGGAATCCGCGGACAAATATTTGGACCAAGGACCACTCAAGGAACCTTAATTGGCCGCCACTCGTCTAGCCTAAAACCAATTAGGCTAGTGGTCTAAAGCTGCAGCTTAATAACTAAAATCTCTCTGAAGATAGAATCAGTTTATGGATCACGAAAATCGGCCACCGGTAGAATTATAATTGTTTATAAAGTATTTTGTCAGCAGTGATCTAATTACTTTCTCCTACCTATATTTATGTAATAACCTTATATACGGAGAAAATATTGAAATCATATCAATAATTAGATGTCGATATTTTAAGAAAATATCAGGTTTTTTAGAGTCCCTGGGTGTTTTTGTTTGTTGCCTTTTCGGCATCTTAGGCAATATACAATTTTTTAAAGATACTCAAAATTTTAAAGACGATATGGGTGGAGGAACATTTATTTATATAATATTTTTCAGGATTCTGTGATGGAGAATATAATACTATATATATTTATATAATTTGGTCTCCAAATGATTTAAATAAATATTCATCGGACGGCCTGGGATCCGAACCGGCGCCCCGTGGCTTTAAGACTGTCACTATTGACGTCTGTCAATACCTCTAGCCTCTGAGCCACAGGGATGGAGTGTCAAAAATTATCTGTCTGTTTGAAAACAAATCTTAAGAACGAAATAATTAGAAAGTTGATAAAGATGATGGTCATAATAACAAAATATAAATATTATTGCTATGCTTGATTATAAATTTCTTGCCAGTAAGTCTGGCCAAACAGGCTTAAAATTGGGATAGGTTGCCACCGAGAAACTAGACTGCTGAACGCCCGATACTTAATTATTTCAAATTTGTCTAAATAGTTTATAATCTAAATGGCCTTTGTTAACCGACCAAAAAAAGTGCTGGGCGGTCAGTCACTCCAGAATTATTACATCTCTGATTATTATTCGTAAACAAAAAATTTTTTGTTGATCAAGAGTCGCGGGAGCGACTCGTCGCCGAGCATGTGAAAAGCAAAAGAAAGCAAAGAAACTCTTAATACTACCATTTAGTTGATATTGCAATAGATGTCAATGGCCCATTGCATTTAGATGGACGAGTCGTCCCTAGACTATATTATCAAGAATTCTTTTAAATCCTTAATAAAAGATAGGGACGTGAAAAAATTTTTTTGAGAAACTTTTCTCTTTCTGGGCGAATATCTCAAAAAGTTTTTAAGATATCGGAGCCAAATTTTTTTTATATTAAACTAGAATAAATAAGGATTATTTTGAGCACGAATTCAAAAAAAAATTCCAGTCCCCAAAAGAATGGCAGAGGCTCAAAGTTGAGATTTTGCCGATTTCGGAAGGTCAAAAGTTAGTCTCTTATTTTTCCTTTTTTTTTTTTTTTTTTTTTTTTTTTTTTTTTCTTTTTTTTTTTTTTTTTTTTTTTTTTTTTCATTCTTTTCTTCAATTTTCAAATTTTTAGACAAAGCTACAGGTTTCCCTGCTGGACCGATTAGGATGAAATTTAAAATACAAATAGATACTATCAAAAACCCGATACCTTTGATATAAAATTTCATTTTGGATCAAAAGTGACTTTTTGAGAGGTATTCAAAATTTCAAATTTGTCCTATCTTTAACATGGCGAAAAGACAATTCTAACTATTTTGCTCCCTGATGACGTCATCTAGGAACATATCTATTAATATTAGTAATTTTCATCCCTAATGGAACAAAAATTTTTTAGGATAGATCCATTCAGATAGAAATAGATTAACGTGATAAGGAGTGCTACCAACATAACAAAAATAAAAAACCTAAAATTTTATAAAATTTGGTGAAATCCTATGTTTATCGTTTCGAATGAATACCAAACGAAGTATTTACAATCTACCAACATAACAAAAATAAAAAACCTAAAATTTTATAAAATTTGGTGAAATCCTATGTTTATCGCTTCGAATGGATACCAAACGATGTATTTACATTCTACCAACATAACAAAAATAAAAAACCTAAAATTTTATAAAATTTGGTGAAATCCTATGTTTATCGTTTCGAATGAATACCAAACGAAGTATTTACAATCTACCAACATAACAAAAATAAAAAACCTAAAATTTTATAAAATTTGGTGAAATCCTATGTTTATCGCTTCGAATGGATACCAAACGATGTATTTACATTCTACCAACATAACAAAAATAAAAAACCTAAAATTTTATAAAATTTGGTGAAATCCTATGTTTATCGTTTCGAATGAATACCAAACGAAGTATTTACAATCTACCAACATAACAAAAATAAAAAACCTAAAATTTTATAAAATTTGGTGAAATCCTATGTTTATCGTTTCGAATGGATACCAAACGATGTATTTACATTCTACCAACATAACAAAAATAAAAACCTAAAATTTTATAAAATTTGGTGAAATCCTATGTTTATCGTTTCGAATGGATACCAAACGATGTATTTACATTCTACCAACATAACAAAAATAAAAAACGTAAAATTTTATAAAATTTAGGGAAATCCTATGTTTATCGTTTCGAATGGATACCAAACGATGTATTTACATTCTACCAACATAACAAAAATAAAAAACCTAAAATTTTATAAAATTTGGTGAAATCCTATGTTTATCGTTTCGAATGAATACCAAACGAAGTATTTACAATCTACCAACATAACAAAAATAAAAAACCTAAAATTTTATAAAATTTGGTGAAATCCTATGTTTATCGCTTCGAATGGATACCAAACGATGTATTTACATTCTACCAACATAACAAAAATAAAAAACCTAAAATTTTATAAAATTTGGTGAAATCCTATGTTTATCGTTTCGAATGAATACCAAACGAAGTATTTACAATCTACCAACATAACAAAAATAAAAAACCTAAAATTTTATAAAATTTGGTGAAATCCTATGTTTATCGCTTCGAATGGATACCAAACGATGTATTTACATTCTACCAACATAACAAAAATAAAAAACCTAAAATTTTATAAAATTTGGTGAAATCCTATGTTTATCGTTTCGAATGAATACCAAACGAAGTATTTACAATCTACCAACATAACAAAAATAAAAAACCTAAAATTTTATAAAATTTGGTGAAATCCTATGTTTATCGTTTCGAATGGATACCAAACGATGTATTTACATTCTACCAACATAACAAAAATAAAAAACCTAAAATTTTATAAAATTTGGTGAAATCCTATGTTTATCGTTTCGAATGGATACCAAACGATGTATTTACATTCTACCAACATAACAAAAATAAAAAACGTAAAATTTTATAAAATTTGGTGAAATCCTATGTTTATCGTTTCGAATGGATACCAAACGATGTATTTACATTCTACCAACATAACAAAAATAAAAAACCTAAAATTTTATAAAATTTGGTGAAATCCTATGTTTATCGTTTCGAATGAATACCAAACGAAGTATTTACAATCTACCAACATAACAAAAATAAAAAACCTAAAATTTTATAAAATTTGGTAAAATCCTATGTTTATCGTTTCGAATGGATACCAAACGATGTATTTAATTTTTACTGTTTGGAATGCATATTAAAAGATCTATTCATGGGATAACTTAATATTTAATAAACAAAAATTAATAAATAATATTTTCATGTAATATTTCACAAAAAGAAGTGAAATCTCAGCCAAAAACATCGGAGATGCAAAAAGGGGCGCCTCGCATTATTTTTGCCTAGCGTCGAGGTGAAATCAAAAAAATGCGCCTCGCTTTTCTGATTTATATAAAAGCGAGGATATATGAAACAAATAAAATTCTGTAGGGGTTTTATTTAAGTGAAAATATTTCCTCGCTTTTATATAAATCAGAAAAGCAGGCGCATTTTT